>KQ999880.1:367671-412303 GCA_001598015.1 Dorcoceras hygrometricum | reverse complement strand
CCCATATTGATGTAGTTATTCATGTCGTTTTATTTATTATCCATAAAATAATACCAAGTTGCCGTTTTTTTATAGTCGAAAGTTGCCTTTCATTACAACTAATCTCTCTATAGATTCCAAGGATTTTTTTCGAAAATGGAAGAATTGGAATCACCATTTCATCGCAGCCATCACCTTCTTCTCATCCACCTCTCTCTCTCTTTCCTCCACATACCAACAACAATATCTTGAGAGAGAGAATATACAGTCCAAATCATAGATAAATCAAGAAGAAAGGGAGATTTTGTTATCTTTACTCGCTGAAAATCAATGAAAATCTCAGAGGAACCTAAACAAGAATCGAACCCAGTACCAGTTCAGCCGCCCTGTGCTGGTTCGGATGGACTGATGGATTTGGACTTCGATCTCGATGGCGCCTGGCCGTTGGATCAGATCTTTGCTGCTGCAGCCGCGGCATCGGGTCCTGGGTCGCCGTTTTTTATTACCAACTCCGAGCAGCCTTGTTCGCCTCTCTGGGTCTTTCCAGATGACAGCCACGATGCGGGTTTTGTCTCCAATGGTGGTTTTAGGCTCTCCCACTGCTCGAAATTTCCAGTTCCTTCTTGTATGTCGTGCACTTTCCTTAGTGCTTTGCTATTCAATTCAAGTATATATTATATAATTTCTGATATTTCCTTGTTTCTTTCCTGTGTTGAAATATGGAGTAGATGTTTACAAGGGGTTCGTCTTTAATCTTTACTTGACTCTATATTTTGTGTATTCAGTTAAAAGTTTATACCTTCTTAGAGGTTTGCGTGTTGTTTGATTATTTGTGGTGCGGCTTCGACAATGAAAAATCTTTATTTGTTTCAACTTGGTTTTCGAGCTAGGACCAACACCAGTTATTGGTTTCTCCTCTTATTGTTTTCGTGTTTCGTGTGTATTAATGCTTGTTTGGATTCTTTTAATATAAATTTACCACCAAACGGTTGGCTAATAGACCTCCCTTTTTAACTGAAAGAAACAATTTAAAGGTTTAGTTGATGGAAGTTTGCTCTTTAGTTTATGTGTGTGAAGAGATTTTAGAAGTTGAACATGTTGTCTTATCTGCTTGTTGCAGAATCTGTGGTTGCTTATTCTCTCGCGCATTAAACAGTGAGTTTCTGCTATAGTCTCGCTTTCTTGGATAACTATGCTTCTTCCCATGGACACTCATTATTGAATCATTTTACTGTCTATCATGCACAAGTGCTGAATTTGATACTTTCTCAAAATTCAGGTAATCCCGATTCGGTTACTGAAAGTGGACTTGCGAAGGATGACAAGAAGAATCAAATTTCACCATTCATGGGATTTATGCCAAAAGACTCCCCTGATGGATCATGTATTATAAAGGAAAGAATGGCTCAGGCACTTAGGCACTTTAAAGATTTGACTGAACAGCATGTGTTAGCTCAGGTCTGGGCACCTGTAAAGAATGGTAATCAGTACGTGCTTACGACTTCAGGACAACCATTCGTTCTTGATCCCAACAGTAATGGGCTCCATCAGTATAGGCTAGTTTCTCTAATGTACATGTTTTCTGTGGATGGTGACACTGATGGAGTACGTGGACTTCCGGGACGTGTGTTTCAGAAAAAGTTGCCTGAATGGACGCCTAATGTACAGTATTATTCCAGCAAAGAGTTTCCTCGGCTGAACCATGCCTTGAATTACAACGTAAAAGGAACTTTAGCATTGCCTGTGTTTGAGCCATCTGGGCAGGCATGTGTTGGTGTACTGGAGCTAATAATGACATCACAGCAGATCAACTATGCTCCGGAGGTTGACAAGGTTTGCAAAGCGCTAGAGGTTAGTAGCTTGCTTGCTGCCTTCCAATTCTTTTTTCATTTTAACTTATTTCATCGTTGGTCACTTTATCACTCAATTTCTCTTCATCTGTATTCTGTTTCAAAATTTCTTGATTGTGTTGCTATGAATAGTTTCACTTCCATAGAAAAAATCTAACTTCTTAAAACCTTTTGTGAAATAAGAAAGCAGCTGATGCTATGCAATAGAGATTATGTGATCTGTCCTATACATATCTCCAGACCATGGAAAATTGAATGGGTTTGCCATACTGAGAGGGGACGACTGGGATAACCAACAGTATTGCATATAGCTATTTAAGATAATGCTGATTGCTTTTTTGTGTGTTTGTGTGTGTGTGAGGTGGGCGGGATCACTTCGACATGTCCCTGCTGAGTCCAGACGTATATATACCCCTAAGGAATATAACACGATAATTTTGACAATGCATATGAGGGAGGTCTCGTTGCGTATTTGAGTTGTCTATTCCGTACATTCTAATTACCATGATAATGCATGGCCTTTGTTTTAACTTAATTACGACATGCATTATTGATATAAGATAATTGTAAATTTAAAAGTATCTCATTGATATGTTGGCGGAACTTGTAAGGCCATGTGCATTCTGTGTGAAACATGTGTGTTGCCTGTGCCGCCACTCTTTTGAATCAACGGATATTTTTCATTTATTTGGGTATTCCTGATTATATAAAATTAGCTTTATGCAGGCAGTGAATTTGAAAAGTTCGGAAGTACTGGATCATCCAAGCCCACAGGTATCATGAAAATGCTTACTAAGATTGTATAATGGAGTATTGCCTGTCTTTGACTATATCTATGTGTACGGCAATTGTCTACCAGATATGCAACGAAGGGCGCCAGAATGCGCTGGCGGAAATCTTGGAGATACTGAGTGTGGTGTGTGAAACTCACATGCTACCTCTGGCTCAAACTTGGGTTCCGTGCAGACACCGAAGTGTCCTAGCAAATGGTGGTGGCTTCAAGAAAACTTGCAGTAGCTTCGATGGAAGCTGTATGGGACAGGTTTGCATGTCCACGACTGATGTAGCATTTTATGTTGTCGATGCCCATTTGTGGAGTTTCCGAGGAGCCTGTGCAGAGCATCACTTGCAAAAGGGGCAGGGTGTTGCTGGCAGGGCATTCGCCTCTCATAACACGTGTTTCTGTGAAGATATTACGAAGTTCTGCAAAACTGAGTATCCGTTAGTGCATTATGCTCGAATGTTTGGTTTGAGGAGTAGTTTCGCCATTTGTTTGCGTAGCACTCATACAGGAGATGACGACTATATTCTTGAATTTTTCTTGCCCCCGAATGTTCAAGGCTACAGAGACCAACAGGCTTTTCTGGACTCCCTTTTGGTGACAATGAAACAACATTTTCCAAGCCTGAGAGTTGCTTCAGGGAAGGACCTTGACGATTCATGGAGGTCAATTGAGGTAATTAATCCATCTACTGACGAAAAACTTAGTCCTTGGCCTGATTTTACTGAAACATCTCCTCCTGTATCTGCTTCTATACCTAATGGCGAGATGGTGCATCATGATTGCTCGAAAGGGTCGTTTGTTACAAATGTTAAAGAAAATACTGGTGGTGACAGCAAAGTACAAATTGCTTCATCTACTGCTGAAGGTAAAGAAAAGGGTAAGAAACCAGAGAAAAAACGAGGAAAGGCCGAGAAAACAATTAGTTTAGAGGTTCTGCAGCAATATTTTGCTGGCAGTCTTAAGGATGCTGCGAAGAGTCTTGGCGGTAATCTCGATATCCTATGCTTCTGTTTTTTCCCTACTTTGTTAATGATATATATATTCTCTTTATCGTTGTAAAAAACACTAGTTAATAGATTTTTTTAAAAACATCTACTTTTTACAGTTTGCCCTACGACGATGAAACGGATATGTAGGCAGCACGGAATCTCTCGTTGGCCTTCTCGCAAGATAAACAAGGTTAACCGCTCTCTTTCGAAGCTAAAGTGTGTAATAGAATCTGTACAAGGTGGCGAAGGAACATTCAGTTTAACTTCCATAGCTGCAACCTCCATTCCTGTTGCAGTTGGTTCAGTCACTTGGGCAGCAAATTTAAATGGACCAGATCAACACACCCCACCAGACAGTAAAACATCTGAATTTCGGGAACAGATTGGGGGGCTTGCTATTTTTAAGGCCACTGAAGCTAATGACCAGGCAGGTGTCTCAAATCTTGCGGATAGAGTAGCAAGAATTGAGAAACATTCTCATCTAGAAACCAGTATTTTGGCGGTTGACATATCAAACAGATCAAGAAGTGGGTGTGGCTCGAGAGAAGAGAGCACAGGCACTCCTGCTTCGCAAGGCTCGTGTCAAGGTAGCCCCTGCCTTAGAGATGATACTTCCCCTCAGAATGCTTCGCCAATTGATGAACGTACTTTGAAAGCTACAGGGCAATCACTTGAACTAGTGTGTAGACAGCCGAGAGAAATAATCCTGTCATCTGCATTCTCGATGCCTGATCTTGTCATGATACCCCAGGAACCGTTCGGTGGAATGCTGGTAGAGGATGCAGGAAGTTCACATGATCTAAGAAATTTGTGTCAGGGACACGAGCCTCCATTCGATGAGCATGTCACTGAATGTAGCTGGACAAAACCTCCACTCCCTGATGCCATTCCCAAAGAAGTCATGGTTGCTGCTCCAGTCAATGAAATGGAGCATTTTTTGGCAAGGCCAGAAGTGAAAACCATCACTATAAAAGCCACGTATAAGGAAGATATAATTAGGTTCCGACTTTCCATAGATTCTGGGATTGAAAAACTGAAGGAAGAAGTGGCCAAGAGGCTTAAGTTAGAGCTCGGAACGTTTGATATAAAATATCTTGATGATGACCACGAATGGGTTTTAATAGCTTGTGATGCTGACTTGCAGGAATGCATTGATGTATCGAGATCGTCGGGTGGCAACATAATTCGGCTTCTAGTCCATGACATGATGGCAAATCTTGGAAGCTCTTGTGAGAGCTCTGGTGGATGAGCTGAGATTTTTGGTGTACACAGGTAAATTAATTATATAGAGATTTATTGTAGAGCTAGGATTGATTCAAGTCCAAGTGTAAATTTTGTTTCTGTGATGGTACGTACATTTTTAGAGAATCTTCGAGTTGTAGTGATGAGTTTGAAATAAATCAATCTTGTTTTGTTGGTATTAGGATACATGTGATACCAATATCATGTACTTGATATTTCTTCAAAATAATGAAAATATGATGTAACTGGGTATATAATTAATGCATTATTAATGTGTCCTTTTTACACACTTTTGTTATATAAGTTTTTGTGTGTAAAAAGGTTGTGAATATTAATTTATCACATGACATAGTTTATATGGTTTTTTTTAAAACATATTTTTTTTCCCAAATAAATATTATTTGTGATAATTACTATTATTTGCAAACATAATATTTGTTTTCCGAATCATGATCCTAACATCATCCATGGTCCCGGAGGTGATTGGTTGTGTATGCAATGATCGAATCTAAGACTATTGGTACGTTGGTACGTAAATTGCATATAAATTTAATAATAATGTGAAATATATATGATGGCATCGGATGAGCTTGTGCTCCATGGAGCACATATTATACCGTTGACCACATATTTATGTGCTATTATCACGGATGGACAATTATGTTAAGAATAAATTTTCGAAGTTTTTTGAGACTCTAGGCCAGCGTCATGTTTGGTATGAAAATTGTACGGTTAACATATTGCATGCTAGACGATATTGAAATTATACATATTGTTAGGATCAGATCAAAAGCTATGACTGTTAGCCAAGGTACAACTTTAGAAAAAAATTAACCCATTAATGGGCTAACCCCCTATATAGGTCAGAGGCCACTTGATCCATCGAGGGATATGCATGAGTAGGCAGGGGCACGGGGGAGAGGACCCATATAGCAGACTAATTTCCAGATCATAACCCCACAAAATTTCAGTGGGGAATATGCTCCACACGAGAATCGAACCCGTGAAGCCGGGGAAGTTATTCCCACATCACCCCAAGTCTTACCAACTCGTCTGTGCCCCTGGGGACAAGGTACAACTTTATTTCCTTATAATGTAGTGCACATTTTATGTACGTTAGAGTGGGCTGTTAGGCCGATGAGTCAGGGGAGGTGCGTGTCTAACCGGTGCTGTCTCAATTCCTTTAGAGATCGGTCTTACCCTTCCCCTGACCAACCAGATCAAGCGGCGCAACGTTAGCAGCTTGACATACGAGAACTTTCCAGGAGGTCACCCATCCCAGTATTGCCCTCACTCATGCACGCTTAAATCAACAATCCCCCCAAAAAGTATAGAAATTGCTTATTGGGAGACTCGAACCCCTGACCTCGCCCTGATACCAATTGTTAGGATAAACGCTTACCACTAGGCCAAAAGCTATAGCTGTTAGCCAAGGTGCAACTTTATTTCCTTATAATGTGACAGCCCAGAGTGCACATATTATGTGTGTTAGGGTTGGGCTGTTAGGCACATGAGTCAGGGGATGTGCGTGTCTAACTGCCGGTGCTGTCTCAATTTCTTTAGAGATCAGGCTTACCCTTCCCCTACCGTCGATGCTATCCCAACAGAGATAGTATTATCCGTTAAGATCTGGAATCACACTTTTACAGCCCACATGATCAACCAGATCAAGCGGCACAACGTCAGCAACTTGACGTACGAGAATTTTCCAGTAGGTCACATATCCCAGTGCTACTCTCACTTATGTACGCTTAAGTCAACACATATTGCAACATTTAGTGGATGGAAAATATTATAATATTTAAGGTATATTATATACTGAACAATATGATAATTATATAAATTGATACGTTTGAAAGTGTCATGAGATTTGTCCAAAGGAGACAAACAAACTTCGTGTGGCTTGCCTCCCCTCTGTTAGCAACTTTATATTTGTATACAATATATATACACAGATAGATAGTCTGTTGAATATAAATATAACTCCGTTAATCATTACAGAGGTATTAATTTAATACATATGTCAATGAACAATAGAATATATTTGTCAGTTCGCATTAACAAAAGGATGAAAAAATAATATATTTACAATGTATACATCCACGTAGAATTGTTTAATACCATCACTATCAAATTTAATATTAAAATAGATGTCAATGTTGTATTCCAAATATAAAAGAAAACCCTTTCACAGACATCAAGTTTGTATTAGGAATTAATATATAACATTTAATTTTTTATTTGGAAAAATGGATTAAAATATGTGTTTTGTAAAACTAATACAATATTTTTCTATAAACTTTGCAATCGTTTGGAGATACGCGAATCGAGACTAATAGTACTCTTGAATCATGCACATTCTTAAGTTATTTGACTTTTTTCATTATTACTATATTAGCAATAAAGTTATCAGTTGTTAAAGGGAAAATTGACGATGAATTCCTGATGAGAAAAGGAAGTTATTTTAAATTCTCATATATCTGAAACTTATTCTGCAATTCCTGAAACACATACAAACTTGTTTCTAATTCCATATAACTTATTTCTCTCTTTTTCAAAGTTTTTCTATCTTTTCAATTTTTTTAATTGGGTTCCCGATTTCTCTTTTTCCGTTTTTATTCCCCGATCTACACCCCTGTTTCTTCCCCATTTCTTCTCGATTTGTTCCCGATTTCTCCCCTAATTTCTCCTTCTTCTCCCATTGCCGATTTGTGCCGATTTCATCCCGCTTTCCTCCTATTTTTGCTTCCCCATTTTCTTTCGCAGCAATTTGTTTTTCTAATTCATTTAAAATAATTCCTGTTCTGACATCTCTCACTTAATCCTCGCCAGGTGCGTGTGTATATTTGATCTGTATATGTTTGCTGCTTTTGTTTTTGTGTGTCAGTGAAGTTTATTATGTGGTTTGCTGCTTTTGTTCATAGCTTTTGTTGTTTGAGTTGCGGGCATCACAGCTCTAGGTTTTTTCGATCGATATATTACTTTGTTTTTAGCTCTATTTTTTTCCTTTAAATGATGTTTCTCCTCACTGTAGATTACTGGGTACAATATTACTCTTACAATATTGTGCACTATGTCTGGAGCGCAGCTACCAAGAAAAGTGAAATATGAAGATCCAGATCCAGATACAGTCTCCATTTCTCACCAACAATTGAACAACACCTTATTTCACTGTACACATCCAGGGAAACAAATCAGACTAGTAATGAAATTCGGCAATGAAATAAGGGGAGTACAGAAATTTGTTATATAATTTGTATATTTTTACGTACACGTACTTCTCTTACATTAGTAATACTTTCGAAATATTATTACAATACAATTTGTATACTAAGGAGCCTGCAATCTGGGTAATTGAACACATGTTCAGCAATGTCAGTATGAATTAGTGCATATCCGAAATAATATATTTAGAATACAGTATAATTTCCCTCATATCGAGCATATTGTTCTGCAAAAAATTGACATAGTTTTGAATTATTTTCATCTACTTAACAGATGTATTGAAAAAGTCACACCACAAATATTGAAAATAATTAAGGCAATCAAGATGGCAACACATGGGCAAAACCAGTCTTCTTCCGGAACTTCTACAAGGGGAGGATCAAGGCAGTCTATATAGGCACCTACTTTCAGATTCATTCAAACACTCCTCCACACAGAGTGCACAATATTGTAAGAGTAATATTGGGCCAGTAATCTACAGTGAGGATTGAAAAGGAAAAAATATAGCTAAAAACAAAGTAACATATCGATCGAAAAAACCTAGAGGTGAGCAGCCCGCAACTCAAACAGCAAAACTCATGAACAAAAGCAGCAAACCACATAATAAACTTCACCGACACACAAAAGCAGCAAACATATACAGATCAATATACACAAGCACCTGACGAGGATTAAGTGAGAGATGTCAGAACAAGAGCACTTCACATATCAGCAGAGAGGAATTTTTTTAAGTGGATTAGAAAAACAAAATTACTGCGAAAGAAAACGGGGAAGCAAAAATAGGAGGGAAGCGGGGATGAAATCGGCACAAATCGGCAGGGGGAGAAGAAGGAGAAATCAGGGGAGAAATCAGGGGGAGAAATCGGGAACAAATCGAGAAGAAATGGGGAAGAAACATGTATGTAGATCGGGGAATAAAAACGGGAAAAGAGAAATCGGGAACTCAATTAAACAAAATTGAAAAGATAGAAATACTTTGGAAAAGAGAGAAATAAGTTGTTGGGAGTTAGAAACAAGTTTGTATGTGTCTCAGGGACTGCAGAATAAGTTTTAGATGTATGTGGACTGAAAAGTAACTCCCTTTTCTGATTAGGGATTTATCATCAATTTCCCCTTGTTTAAAATTCTGACATTATTTTTATCGATTTTTCGATCTCACAATTATTTAATAATAAAAATTAAGAGTTATCGATATTTACGGTATTAATATTCACCATTACGGTGAATAGATATCAACTGTATTAATTTTAGCACCTTCAATTTATTTGACCGAATTTTATCTCCTTTAAAAAAACTGCAATGAAAGTTTGTAATATTTAATAATATATAATTAACTAATGTGTTTCCTTTAAAACTACAAACAATTTTTTTTTATCAAAAATACTGCATAATTCGAGAATAATGAGCATCGAGGTATAACTGACTCGAATTATGCACTATTTTCAATTATTTATGTTTTCCAGAATTATTACTATAATTATTAAAAGAATTATTAGTTTTCAAAAGTTTGATTTTATTAATTATATATCGTTTTCACCATTATTTAGTAATAAAAACTTAAATTATTTTCCTCTCAGTATTATGTATATTATCACCGTGGATGCATTCACCTAACGGATTAAATAAATATAACAATTACATGCATAGTTAATTGTGAAGTTTTCCATTTCATATTTAAATTTCAAACTCTAAATCTCTTCTGGAAATAATATTATGTTAGGATCAAGTGTTATCATTAGCCCAAAAGTTAGGCTCATGACTCTGGGAAGTACGCGTATAAAACTGCTGATATTGCTACTTATAAATCAGTCTTATCATTCCCTTGTCGTCGCTCCTATCATCAGTAAAGATAGTAATCACTTACTATAGCTCTACCCCCAACACAAACAGTATTATCCGTTAAGATCTAGTGTAATTCTTTTATCTTACTTAGCCAATAAGATCAAGCAGCGCAACGTCGCAATTTGACACATGAGAACATCACAGGAGGTCAATGATCCCGATACTACTCTCATTCATGCATACTTAACCCAATGAATAAGATCAAACTATCAAATGCAATGGTAATAAAATCTACTCGTGGTATCTATGAAGGTATAATTATTTATATAACTATTTTTCTATGATAATATTTAAAATTTAAATCTATTCATCACTTTATATAAAATTTTAAATTATGACTCTAACGGCTCAAACACACATAATTTTCTCTAATATCATAAAATAATATTCCATAAATCTACGTGGGAAAATACTAGCTATTTAAAGTAATGTAAATAAATTATTAAATGAAGCTTAAAATATGAACTTGTGGTTGGCCACTTGGCCTTATCCACCAGGGGATCTGGTCTCTTTTGCGCCTGCAAAATTCTCCCAACTCGTTGGGCCCCGCTTTAATTCTCCCAAAATCTTTCCTCATCCACGAACCATTGCTTTCGTCCCACTTGTTCTTTTTCTGCGTGAAGGTTAAAACTTAATTCAGTTAATTTAAATATTTTATAAGTACTCATAAATGCAGCTATACTACAATTTCTGGATAAGCTAAGGTCTGTAATTACCACTGTCACTGGTCTTGGGTCCACTCTCGCATGTGGCAAGTATCGAAATTATGTACGTGGACAGCTTGTGATTCTCGGCATAATTTAAGAAATTAAATACGTGTTCATATTGACAAATGTTAGAAATTTATAAGTCGAGATATTTTAATTAACTTGGCAATGTCTACATGTATCATGTCCACTACAATCAATCGATTATGTTTAGCGTACAACATGATTTTCGTCTCAAATATCTCGATCAAATAGCAACATCATGTGTAATTTGGAAACCCACTTCACTAATACACATTTACGCTCTAGCCATAGACTAGGTGATTATCTATTCAAATTACATAGGATATCCAGGTAAGAGTGGTGAATCCCTTACCATAATACATTGGCTTCTACATTCATAAATAAATCAAATCTCACCACGTGGTCGTCCTTGTGAAACAAGTAAATTTGTCCAAGTATAATATTAGCGTCTAAAGCTTCATTGTTATGTCAGGTCGTAAGGATAATTGTGTACATCTGCAACCACGGACTTAATCTATTTGTTGAAATGATAATCATTTGAAAAGTATGAGGGATGTTCAATGATCTCATCATAGGATCATCTATCTATATTTTAACATATCTATGTCCCTACCTTCCGGTATATTACACAACATCATAAATATTAGTCTCAACCTCGAGCGACTATTATCTTTATTTTGGACGGTCCAATGGAATAGAATTATAATTAGAATATACAGTAATAAGCGGTTCATACACTCAAGGTCTTTATCTATGCAACTTAGATGGTTAAGCCGATGAAACATTTGCCAGAGTATAGTTTATATTAAATAAAAGATGGTTTACTTAACATGAGTCAATAAACCCCTAGCCACAAGTTGGCTTGCAGGACATCTACTCTAACATGATCCAGAACTATAATAATAAGTATGATATTATATGCATTCTGCACACTCGAGACGTTCTTCATCGTTTTCTTCACAAGAATACTCTGTTTGTGAAATGTGAATAAACACATGGATTATATTATTAGACAACAATGGTTAATGACTTGCAAAATGATATAGTAGATAACAAATTTGATATGGTGGACACCCAACATGGGCACCATGTGAGCACCAAGCTGACGTGGCAGCACCAAGAAGTGTCACGTCAGCCTGGTGCCCATGTTGGGTGCCCACCATATCATTTCTTTAGTAGATAATGTCAAATTATTTGAAAGAATTAAGATAATATTATCATTAGTTGTAGTAATATCTAGATAGCCGCCATTTCTTCAATACCTGGCCTCATAAATCTCATCATATAATAACGACATTTGTTCGTATAGGTTGCTAAGGATCCTATTGTCACGCACCGGCAATTTTAATGAGCAGTTCTGAATCTCCTAAGTATGATGCAACATGGAGGCCCCAACACATCTAGAACATTCTCCATACTTCCACACAAATATAGAATAATCTTGGAGGCACTTGTATATAGTAGAATCATCTAAACTTGTGTAGAGTTGTAGGAACATTCTGGAGCGTGAATCTCCATCGTTAGATCAAATAGATCTTAGCCATTCATTATTGAAGCCACTACAATATAAAGGGGTGACATCCTCATTTGTAAATCATCAAGTTTATAAGCAACATTAAGGATGATTTTCTAGTATACGCAGGGGTGGAGTCAAGAAACAAAGGCCGTACGAGATCTTAGAAGGGCTAAGTCCGTGATACTATGCTATATAAACATGTTTACCGTTACAAATATAAACAATTAATAACTTTTTATTGGAAGTGCACATATTTGTATTCCTTCGCCTAGAGTATGTTTTCTTCTTTTGCTTCTCTTGTTTGAATTGAATAATCTTAGTGCCCTTCATAAATTAACAAGCGAAGATAATGACTATTGGACTAAATTCAATGCTTAAACAAAAAGGAATATGAACTCACATATCCATGTCATAATTCCAATAATCGCGAATGCGACAACCCAGTGAATCGAGAAAATAAAAGCCTCCTTATAGGGTTCGATAAAAGAAGAATCCAATGGCCGGTAGACATAAGCACTGCACATACGAAGCACATAGAGTTCAGAAAACATTATGCTCGTGTGCAAGTGGGAGGACAAAAGGGCTTCCAACAATCAGCGTCTCTTTATTGGCCATGTGACACCTTTTCCAGATTCAATACATCTACTGTAGGCCACAAAATCAATACAAAATAAATGGTAAGGAGTTTTATAATTCACTAACTTACTTTTTCCACACAAAATGATTAATTTAATTAAAATTTCATTGGTCGGTAAAATTTCCAAAAAAGACGACCCACTCTTCTTCTCAACTGAACTCAATTCTTCGTTTATACCGTACATTTCTTCAGTTTCAACTCTTATCTGATCTGATGTGATCTCAGCTTGAACTGCGTGTTTAGTGATCAAATTAGAAACATAATATCAAATTTTGTGTTCATCAAAATTAAGATCTGATTTGTTTCCAAATTCCAACAAATTCCCCAAAAAAATAAAAAACAAGTGCTCAAAATAAAAACAACTATGTTGCCAACAATCTGAATATAAAGGTAAAAATTAGTAAAATAAAAATATGTTAAAGGAGCCCATTTCCTCACAAAAGTAGCATCGAAACTTCCAACAATCCCTTAATGTTCAACGAATGAATGAACTTGTCAAATAAATTTAGACACAATGATATATCTAAGATTATATTAAAAAAAAAAGAAAGATAATACTAATAAAAAATTTCAAGCCGCTTAAGCATGTCACTGGAGTAAATAACTAACTCCAATATTTGTAGTTGAAATTTGACCTAAAATTTTGCAAATATGCCTATGAAACAAAAATATAAGTTGAAGTCAAATAAACGAACGCCAAAAAGAGTAACTGAATACCTAACTTCGATGAAAACAAGAAAAGAAAAAAAAAACACGTTCATATTTTAGATCACTATAAAAATCATAAATACTGTTCTTTTTCAAGAAAGTCACTTTCATGGTTTAATTAGTTTCATGTCTCTTTAGTTACATTTAAGTAGTGAATATACAAACTCACATTAAGTAGCATGAGAACATATGTTTTGGTTCTGCATCGTAAGAAGAACAATGTCAATCCAGTAATAGAAAGCTGGCTTGACACAATTATGTCAGGGGTTGTGGTTCTGGCTGGAATATCACTGCATAAAATTATCACTAAGAGAAAACAAAGCGACTTTCATGTGCCTTTTCATATGATATTCAAACTCAATAATTATCCTAGCCCCTGATAGACGGGTTGAGTGTAATTTGAATTCTGCTTATAACTTTGGAAGTAAAGCGATGGTGATATAAACGTTAGGAGACACCAATATTTTTTTTAGGAGAAATAGTTCAAAGACAACGGTTGATTTGACCCATCAATTTTCAATTGGCAAGTTGCAAGTTCTGCTGCAATCTCTCGGCACCATGTGTTCATGGAAGACAGGATTAGAAGCAATAGGAATAGCGGATCTACCCACAAAAGAACAAAGCCAATTCATTGTACTGGAGTTGAAGATTCTTGAGCAAGGAGAGAATCCAAATGACTTGACATGTAGCATGGGTCATTGAACGGTATTCTACTTCGGCTGAAAAATCGTGTGTTGTTTCTTTGATTTCCAGGATATAAGTGACTCACCAAGAAGGACACAAAAACCAGAAACGGAATGACGAGTATCACGACAAGCAGCCCAATCCGAATCCGAAAATAAACTTAGTTCAGTACAAGTGGATGTACTATAGAAAAGACCTTGCCAAATCTATCCTTTGACGTGCTTAAGGACATAGTGAACATCTTAGCTCAATTTATTAACAAAGTAAGCTAGTTCAGGCCTTGTAATGGTCAAGTACAATAGCTCCCAACAAGTGTACAATATTCAGAGAGATCGTTCAACAAATCACCATCCGCAATTGTGAATACATTTAGTGGTGTTGAGCGAGGCTTGCATCCGAGCATACCTCTTCAGTGAGTAACTGTAATGCATAGTGGCGTTGACAGACCGAAATCCCACAAGCAGTGCAAGCAACTTCAATGCCAAGAAAGTATTTCAAGGCTACTGAATCCTTCAATTTGAACTTGCTTTTGAGGAAAGAGGTCAAGGTCACAACCTCAGTTTCATCAGTTGAAGCAACGATAATCATCTACATATACTAGGAAGGCTACGAAACCAGCATGATGTGATCGAGTGAAAGGGAGTTATCAACATGGGATTTCGTGAAACCTATATCAAGTAGCGTAGAAGAAAAACTTAGTAAACCATTGACGGGAGGCTTTCTTTTTAACCATATAAAGATTTATGTAATCTACACACTGCATCAGGTGGATGGCTAGCTGTCTGTTTCTGATATCCAGGAGGTAGGGACATATATATTTCTCCATGTAAATCGCCATGTAAGAATGCTTTGTTCATGTCAAGTTGAGTGAGGGGCCAGCCATGAATAGCAGCTAGTGCTGGCAATGTCCTAACTATCACTATGTTAGTCACATGCGAGAAAGTTTCAAAGAATTTCATTCCCTCTTGTTGAGTATTTGCATTGTTCAGATATATTCAGTAGAAAAAGCTGTTGAGTTTTTTTGTTTGGAATACCACAAAGACCTTGATCCTATTGGAGTCCCTCAATCAAATCAAGACCCCAAAGCAAACGTTCCCGGCAATTATAGTGCCACAAGTTTATCTGCAACAAGCACATTTGACTGTGATAGAAAATACAGAAGTATCATCTTCCTAAATAATGTCAGTGTACTATATTAATTTATAATTTTGCACACTGATAACAAATATCCCCTATTTGACACAAATTACAAACGAATTCTTCTAAAGTGAACATAAAACCTCCTAAAGTCTACATGTCAGGTGGCTGCTGAAATCAATAATTGCAATTTTGGAATGGCATCGACACTGACATGGCTGGTCCATGGACCACGGGGGCAATCTCTTAAATATAACAAATGAGAGTTTATACAAAACAAAAGAATGGGATGATGAGAGAGTTTGTCAAACAGTTCTCGAATTTCCAACACCATGATTGTTTGTGGTACCAAAGATAAGAATCCCTTAGAGGCCAAGAGAGGCCGTCACTGATACTAACTATATAATCAAAAAGCGTACATCTATAGCATAATATGATCAAGATTTAACACATTTATTTCATACGTAATTGAAATACTCTACAAAATATGGCGAACATAAACTTCATTCCAAATGGAGTCAAAATAGATAACATGTAGGATAATGACTCGGAATGTCATGAATATAGTAACACAATGTTCTCGGATATAAACATGTGTGATGCACTAGTAGCTATCAATATATAAGCAGGATAACTCAAGAGATAACAATTGAAATAACATTTTCTGGAGTAGCTCATCCTCGGTGAGTGCAAAAACTCTGACCTGTGACCTGGATGGTTGTCCCACACTCTGGTTGCCATCTCTTCTATTCTGACTTGACCTGTTTGACTACCGGAAAGAGTGATCTATAAAGGCCAGTCTTTCCTGGTGAGGTGCCTGCAATGACGATCACCTATTCTGAGACATATCAGTGCCACAATTAGGACATACATGAGCATAATGTCCCTCCTGGTGAGACAAGTGGCAAGCTCCTGTGACTCCATAGCACTGATTACTGTAATGTTTTCCACTACACATATTACCAGTGGGACCTAAATATCCAGTGCTATGAACTAAAACAGATGGTCTCAATCCACTCGGACTCAAAGTCTCACTGTTCCGTCTCTTAAACGGCTTGCCTCTAGTCATAAACTGATCTTTACTCCCACCAATGTTTCCTTGTCTACATTGCTTCTATACCGCGGTTGCTGCACATACCGGGGTCATCACTATCTAATCAACCATGTTTCAGCTCCCTTAGCCCAATCAAGGACCTTATCAAAAGTGTTGGGCATCCAAGTATTAACTGAAGTAAAGATATCAGGATTAAGTCCATTTATGAAGTAATGGGCCTTAGCATCCTCATTTCCCGCTGCATGAGGTGCATATCTTGGTAAACTCGAGGACCTAGCAGCATTTATCAACACTCAGCCTCCCTATCTTTCTTATAAGAAGTTGGAAAGGAAGACTAATAAAAATTCAGTTATAAAGACCTTCCAAGTAAAACTTGTACCTGAGCCTTCTAAAAAACCGTGTTAGTCATGACCCAAAGTTTTAGCAAATTGGAACAGATGGGGATCATCCGGCAACTACGAGACTCAAACAACTTATCAACATTCTCTAACCAGCTTCTACATTCTTAGCCCTGAAATCTCTTTATAGTACTTCTATTGGCGCCAGAGTAACATTATGTGTAGCACTATCCTCATCCAGTGTCATGGGTATGTTCTGTCTAGGTCTATCATGTCCTCTCCCTCGGGTATCCATATCTTTTATACAGATTACTTGTCATAGGTATATATAAAGTCACAATATCATTAAAATAATATAATCAATCAAGAAATTAATACATAAAATCGACCACAACTACAAGCAAATCATGCCTGATTCTATCTACTCTACTCTCGAATTCTAACCCGAGGCTTAATGAGACATAATTTTGCTGAAATTATTTTATTTAATTAATCAAATCTTCAAAATAAAATGGCTATGAAATCTGCATCAAACAACAAACTTTAAAATCAACTTTCAACCATTTTAAAGCAGCTCGAAAGCGGAAACATAAACTGGGTAGCCACGATACTCCAAGAATCATCCAAAAATAACCCAAGAATCCGACTCCAACACTTGTGCATGTCCTTCAAGTGCCATAGTTATGTGATAATGACAGTTTATATCGATAAAAAAAACGCGTGATGATGAGAGAGTTTGGCAAAGCAGTGAGGTTTCTCACATTGCTAGCTCCAAATATAAGAATCCTTACAGGCATATGTGTCTTTCAATGGAGTGATTAAAGAGATTTGGGAACTAGACAATCATTAATTTCAAGTTCCTCTTTTCAAATGTGCTACAACTTGATTGTTGCACACCCAATAGCAGGTTGCCAACAAGTAGTATATCTTCGTGAATCCGAATATCGTATCCACAAGGAATCTAAGATATTTACAACCTTTTTGTTTTTTCTTAATTTTTTTTAACTTCAAACTTATGTTGATTACTATGTACTCAAATTTTAATCGAGTAGTCGATATTAAAGGATCCACTCTTGGTATGATAAAATTAGCACAAAACTTTGAATGGAATCCACTTGATAAAATGGTTCCAATATATATTAATTAATCATTAATTATGTTATATAATATTCTTTAATAAAAAATATTATAAACTCCAAAACTTAAAAGTGTTGTTCAATATTTATTGAGCTATATATTTGTAGACAATATATCTTGAACGGCCGGTAACACGGAGCAAATGTTAAATAGTACCAAGAATATAATATTATGATACAATTCATATATAAAAAATCAAGGTAAAGACCTTAAATGAATGGTAAAACCAAACTAACATTTAAAAATTGTACTAGAATCAAAATACTCACTTATAAGCTGGGTATAATAATGCTTAAATAAAATAAATTGTCGACAACTAATGATTAAATAATATTAGACACGTGTTACTATCTTATAATAATTTTATTATCTTAACAAAGTTCTTCACCTTTTCATCTCGACCTTGGAAACATGGCTACTCATGATAAATGCTAGTAAGAATATAATTAATATGATAATTATTGAAATAAAGATAGAATAAAGAAAGAACACTTATGAAATAAAAATTTGTTCATAGAATGAGGCATATACCCAAACATCACAATTCTCCCCTATGTATAGGAAATTTGGGGAGAACAAAAATTAAATATCATTTGTACATATAATTTGTGCAATTAGTCTTCATGTTTGGCCCAAAAATTTATGTGATCTTGTACTCCACTTTTTTTACCATTTCTTTTCACGCAACTTCATCTTTACATAAAATAAATGATGTAGATAATTGACTTGTCTTAATGCTAGTTAAAGTTGTGAACCATTTTACTAAGAATTTTAAAATTATAGTCAAAATACTCAGTTGGCACAATTTTCACTTGTTTAATTTCATCCCAATTGTGAGAAGATATTTATCTCATTCTCTGCATTAATATCGTAAACATTGAAATCAACTTTCTACAAATTTAAGAATTATCTCATTCTCATTTCCAAAGCCAAAATTGTTCTTGATTATCGAACATGTAAAAATAGCACAATACAATAATATAATGACTATATTTATATATATTTTAAAACAACTTATAAATTTAGATATCTAATAAAATTAAAATTTTAAAAAAAATTATATAAAGATTAAACAAATGGACGAGTTTTCATATTTATCAAAATGTAATTGGGTTGCGAATGACAAAGGAATAAGTAACAACGACGTCTGTAGCTTCAGTTTGGTCAATTGGAACAAACGAGGGCGTAGAATTGATGAATCTGTGCTTGGTAGTCATGTCAATCAAGTCTTTATTTAAATGACCCATTGGTCAATTGTGCTCCTAGTTCCAAGTCTATGCTATGAGGGAGATGATGATTGGACTTGTATTTCTGTCCTTTAGACCAGAAAACGAGGGTGCATTTATCATGAACAAAAATGATGTTATACACTTTTATGTCATGTTTGTTTTATTACAGATATCATGTTTATACTATTATATATGCAGAATTTTAACGTTGATCTCATTTCTGTTCTTATGTACACAAACCTTGATGGCTCGTAAAAAATAGGTATAAAAATTAACGTATGAGGAACCACCTGGAGATGATGATGAGGTACACGGAGGTATTGCTGGAGCAGCCGTTGTGAAGGTACAGGGGGTTATTCAAGGAGAAGAACGATATGTGGACGTGCAAAAGATGAAGCGAGGCCCTACATCTATGTTTAAACTCACTGCAGTTGCAAGATGGCGAAAAGAGCGAATGTTGATTTATGATGACATGGGGTGGCCATTATACAATTATGCAAATAGGTACTGCAATCATATATTGGCTTTGCTGTTAGATCCGGTTAAACTATTCAAAGACAATAAAGACAGCAGATGAAGAGAGGAAAGTTGAGCGTTTGCTAAATGAATGCATCGTGTTTTTCATTAGCATAGGGGTTCTGTAAATAGATCCCCCCTTCCTCATTTTAACATTCCAGAAAGAAATATATATATATATATATATATATATATGTATGTATATTGAGAAACTGAGGACGGTTGTACATTCGATGTAAATTTCTCCCAATAAAATATTTGCAGTAGCTCCATGGACGTAGCCTAATTTTTGGGTGAACCACGTAAAATCATTGTGTTCTTGTTGATTGTTTTTATTCCACAATTTTGTCATTTTATCCGCCATAATTCACATCGTACTGGTACAATGCCAACTGTTATCAGAGCCTTTTACGGTGTCTGGAAGGGCTGAGTCGATGGTGCCTTTGTGGGTACTGCCCACAGAGGCCGTTGGCCATTGGCCAATGAGCAGCTGACATGTGGTCGAAACAGTATAATTAAAAAAAAACTTTTTTGAAACCAAAAAAATTTTAAACTGCAAATATTGAAAATTGAAAATTAGTAGGGTTTCAAAAACAGAGATCGGGCTTCCTGTAGCGACCCGATTTTTCTTAAGGAAATTTCAGAAGTTTTGGGGTTCAAATTGAAATGCGTAAAAATTTCAATCTTACTTGACATAAAAGTCGCTACTAAATTCTGGACTAAAATGCAAATAAACGCATCTCATAAACGCGGAAATGTAAGCAAAGCTGAATAATAATATATGCGGAACTGGTACAATTCTGACAGGTATTCAAATCAAACTATATGCAATAACAAACCAGAAGTCTAAACCGATTTCTTCAAAACAAGAAACTAGAAATTTGTTATTTTACAAAACTAAAACTAAAGTTCTGTACAGCAAAATCTGAAACTGTGAGAACAACGGAACTGGTGCCCACGATAAACACATCCTTCCGTTCAACTCATCACCATCCAGCTCCCTAAAGCTCATTACCTGCACTCAATGAAAACTAGTGAGCCTAGGGCTCAGCAAGTAAAATATGGTATATATCGAAAGCACTTAACACAAGCAAACGATGTTAGAACATGCATTGTCTGTTTAAGGTTTTGTGTAAATCAAAAAGAGAGAGATTGTTGGATCTGTTTTGACAGATCCTGATTAAGTTTTGAATTACACAAAACCTGTTTGTGTTTCTAACAATTCCATTTAAGCGTACAGGTTTTTAGAAACGAAGAAGACGATCAGCAGCAGCTATATTTGTCCAGGCAGTTGGTTCGCAATATTATCGATCAGCAGTTGGTTTGGTGTTCATGGAATCAGCAGTTGAATTAGCAATGGAGACGTCCAGAGCTACATCAGCTGTTCGTAATCAGCTGGAGCATGATAATCCAGCTGAAACAATAACAACCAGCTGAAGAGCTAAAGTGCAAAGCGAACCAGCTGGATTTTGTATTGAGAAGCTTGCTGAAGAAGAAGAAGAAGATTCAAGTTATAAGTACTGTTGATGAATCTATCAACAGTCACTATTCAAGAAGAAGAAAGTCGCATTTATAAGTACTGTTAATGAATCTATTAACAGTCGCTATTCAAGAAGGCGCAAGTTACTGTTGACGAATCTGTTAGCAGTAGCGTTTATAAGTACTGTTGATGAATCTATTGACAATCGCCTTTCAAGAAGCAAGAAGCTACGAAGAATCGCAAGCTGGAGCTGAAGCGATGAAGAAATCAGCTGGAGCGCTAAGTGTAGATGACATCAGCAGTGACGTCATCATTCAGCAGGAAGCTACAGTGATCAGCAGGAAGATTCAGCAGATGAGAAGAGATGCGCTAGATATGGAATGAGCTGTGATGACATCAGTCTTGATGTCATCACAATCAGCAGTTGGCTATCAGCAGATGAAGTGAAGCGCATAAGAAGAAGTGACGTCGTGTTGAGATATCATCAGATGGATTAGTGTTGATGACGTCATCGGTGACATCATCGGTGACGTCATCATATTCAGCAGATGATTTGAGAGAGCAGTCGCAAGAATCAGCAGGTAGCTTGCATCCAGACGCAAATATGAAGCGACGTCGTAGAGGAGATATTCAGTCGCAAGCTACTGTTCACCAGCAGATGCTATTTGGAGATAGCGATAGCAAAACGATGTCGTTTACATAAGTTGATACGACAGCGTTTTGCTCTCGCGCTAAAGATTCAGCAGGAAGACTTTGCGTTGATAATTTCAGCAGTCGCAAGCAACAGCAGCATCCAGTCGAGAGCTTATTTAAATCAGCTGTTGCTATATATTCAGTCGCGAGCTACAGTGTCCAGTCGCAAGAATTCCAGGCGCAAAGAATCGAAGAAGTAGCAAAGCGCAGCAGTCGTAGTGATAATTCAGCAGCGAAGCAGTTGACAACTTACGAAGAATTATCAAAGATGGATGTCAACTGCTGAGTTCAATTCAAATGGCGAAAGCGACAAGAAGCCTGCAAAAGAAAAGGACGCAAGTACTGTTCCCCTGTCGGTACTTTACAGAGGAGCGTTGCACTAAAATGGAAAGAAGACAAAATAGCCATATGAAGCGCTGAACAGTTTTGGAAGCTATCCAACGGGAAGAAATTCTACAGAGGCTTTATATACAGAGGCGACGCCATTGAAGAAGTGTTCGTGTGTTAGAGAGGTTGGTCACTGTGAAGCTATCGCAGAGAATTAGTCAATTGCACAGTGCACCAACAAAGGGAAAATAAAGAGATAGACGAAGCAATCGACCGCCATTAGAGAAGAGCTTTTCACGAGAGTCGATTGCTGAGTCTAGATTAGCTTGTTAGAGCATGTCCCTCGTGTGTGAGAAAAGCAGAGAGTTGAGCGTTTCATTGTATCAATCTCACACACCCAGATTCATTCACATCTATTTGTGAATGAATCTCGAAATCTGTTTAAGTTCCCGTCCAAGCATGAAGACGTAAAACTCTTGTGTATGTAGTCAGTCACACAGTTGAGGCTGTTGTGCATTTGAGGAGTCTAGGAGTTCTCACAGCTGCTGGTTGTGGGATTGGGTCTGTACACGAAGTTGTAAGATCAAATCTTCTAGTAGTGGATCCTTCCGAGGTGGAAGAAGGGGAGATGTAGGACTTTGAGGTCCGAACTTCCAGAAACAAATATGGAGATTGTTGGATCTGTTTTGACAGATCCTAATTAAGTTTTGAATTACACAAAACCTGTTGTTGTTATTCTAACAATTCTACTCTAAGTGCGCAGATTTCAGATCGAAGAAATGTTCAGCAGATGGTTCACAATAAATGTGCAGCAGTTGGTTTGATGCGTTCATGGAATCAGCAGTTGAATTAGCGATGGAGACGTCCAGAGTTGATTCAGTTGTTTGTAATCAGGCGATGGCCAAAGTTGAACCAGCTGGAGCATAATAAACCAGCAGATGATGAAGATCAGCTGGAGGCGCAAGAGAAGAAGATTCGTGTTTATAAGTACTGCTGACGAATCTGTTAGCAGTCGCAAAGATATAAGTACTGTTGATGAATCTATCAACAGTCGATATTCAAGAAGAAGAAGAAGATTTCGTTTATAAGTACTGTTGATGAATCTATCAACAGTCGCTATTCAAGAAGAAGAAGAAGAAGCGTAGATGGAGCTGGAACGAAGAAGTTCAGCAGGAAGCTACAGTTGGAGACTCAGCAGATGAAAAGAGGCGCTAGTTTTGGAATGAGCTGTGATGACATCAGCCTTGATGTCATCACAATCAGCAGATGGAGTGAAGCGCAAAAAGCTGAAGCGACGTCGTATTGAGAATCAGCAGATGAAGAGTAACGCAAGAGGAAGCGACGTCGTATTGGAAGCTTATCCAGTCGCAAGCTACAGTGCAATCAGCAGATGCTATTTGGAGATAGCGATTGCAAAACGATGTCGTTTACATAAGTTGATACGACAGCGTTTTGCTCTTGCGATAAAGATTCAGCAGGAAACTTTGCGTTGTTATTTCAGCAGACGAAGCTACAGTGCATCCAGTCGCAACGCAAAGCATCCAGTCGCAAGAGATTCAGGTCGAAGCTTTTGATGATCCAGTCGCAAGCAACAGCAGCATCCAGTCGTGAGCTTATTTGTATCAGCTGCATAACAGCATTCAGCATTTGCTCTTATCTAGCACGCACAACATTTCAGCACTTAGCACTTGCTTTGATTTAGCATTGCATTTCAGCAGCACACACAAGCACGAGTCTTGAACAGATTTTTGTTGTACATAAATCTGTTTGAGCTGTTTTAAAATATTAGGATTCAGTTCTGGTATTTTCCGCATGATTTTTAAATCATACCAGATCTGTCTCCGGTGCTCAGATGATTTTATATGTTCAAGAACAACGAGCTATTGCAGCTTAAGTTAGTATCAGCAGCGCAAAATTGCTTTGAATGGTTTTTAACTATAAGCGCGTCTGCTGATATCTTAGTGATCCTATTTCCAGGGACCATCAAGTGGTATCAGAGCAGGTTTTGTTCTTGAACGAGCACTGATTTTAAAAACACATGTGCTATGATTTTAATGTTTTAAATGTTTTGAGAAACTTATTTTATGAAGGCCAGAATCTGTTTTTATATAGAACCGGTTTTTCGCTTGATGAACTGTCGGGATGCGCGAGTCTCGGGCAGATGCCAAGCTTCTATTTTCGTTGTGCTGTAAGATCACTTGGAGCGAGGCTCAGTGACAAGCACATGGGGCGATATAGAAGAATGAAAAATCTGAGCTGTTCTCTGTACTGGTTTTTCATAATTTTAAGTAACTCAGTAGCACGTGTTATTTAAAATATTTGTTTGCTCTGATTTGTGTTTTAAAATTGCTCTGTTTTGCGGATTTCAGTTGATGCAAAATTTTGAAGTTTGAAAATGATTTGAGCTCATGTTATAAAAGACAGGGAGAGTGGCGTCACTGTCGTTTATAATTTTTGAGCAAATGCATCAGCTTTTGTTTTCAAAATCATATATTGTTGCATTTGGTGCTTTCCCAAAGCAGTTTTGTTTTTCAAAAATTAAAACTCCTGCTGTTATGTTGAAACAGTGTAGGGAGAGCTTTTGTTTTTAAATCGGGAAGTCCAGCAGTTCACTCTCTTTTTGATTCCCACAAAAAGGGAGAGAATTGTTAGATCATGCATTGTCTGTTTGAGGTTTTGTGTAAATCAAAAAGGGAGAGATTGTTGGATCTGTTTTGACAGATCCTAATTAAGTTTTGAATTACACAAAACCTGTTGTTGTTATTCTAACAATTCTACTCTAAGTGCGCAGTTTTCAGGTCAAAGAATATGTTCAGCAGATGGTTCATAATGAATGTTCAGCAGTTGGTTTGATGCGTTCAGATCAGCAGTTGAATTAGCGATGGAGACGACCAGAGTTGATTCAGTTGTTTGTAATCAGGCGATGGCCAAAGTTGAACCAGCTGGAACATAATAAACCAGCAGATGATGAAGATCAGCTGCAAGCGCTAAAAAGCAAGTGAACCAGCTGGTACATGAATAGAGAGGCGCGCTGAAGAGTTAGTTCCAGATGATGAAGATCAGCTGGAAGCGCAAGAGAGGAAGCGATTATAAGTACTGTTGATGAATCTATCAACAGTCGATATTCAAGAAGAAGAAGAAGATTTCGTTTATAAGTACTGTTGATGAATCTATCAACAGTCGATATTCAAGAAGAAGAAGAAGATTTCGTTTATAAGTACTGTTGATGAATCTATCAACAGTCGATATTCAAGAAGAAGAAGAAGATTTCGTTTATAAGTACTGTTGATGAATCTATCAACAGTCGATATTCAAGAAGAAGAAGAAGATCACGACGTCGCATCATCTTTTGCGCTTTGCTTCGTCTGTTGATAGCCAACTGCTGATTGTGATGACATCAAGACTGATGTCATCACAGCTCATTCCATATCTAGCGCATCTCTTCTCATCTGCTGAATCTTCCTGCTGATCACTGTAGCTTCCTGCTGAATGATGACGTCACTGTTGATGTCATCTACACTTAGCGCTCCAGCTGATTTCTTCATCGCTTCAGCTCCAGCTTGCGATTCTTCGTAGCTTCTTGCTTCTTGAAAGGCGACTATCAATAGATTCATCAACAGTACTTATAAACGCTACTGCTAACAGATTCGTCAACAGTAACTTGCGCATCTTCTTGTTCGATCTAATACTCCAGCAAGCTTATCAATTCCTGTACTAGCTGGTTCACTTCGCTCTTTAGCTCTGCAGCTGGTTGTCATCGTTTCAGCTGGTTCATCATGCTCCAGCTGATTTAACTTGGCATCCGCCTGATTACGAACAGCTGATATAACTTTGGACGTCTCCATTGCTAATTCAACTGCCGATTCCATGAACACACCAAACCAACTGCTGATCGTTTTGCGAACCAACGGTTGGACACATATAGCTGCTGCTGATCGTCTTCTTCGTTTCTAAAACCTGTACGCTTAAATAGAATTGTTAGAAACACAATAACAGGTTTTGTGTAATTCAAAACTTAATCAGGATCTGTCAAAACAGATCCAACAATCTCTCCCTTTTTGATTTACACAAAACCTTAAACAGACAATGCATGTTCTAACAATTCTCTCCCTTTTTGTGGGAATCAAAAAGAGAGTGAACTGCTGGTCTTCCCTCTATTTAAAAATAAAACTCTCCCTACATTGTTTCAACAAAACAACGAAGCAGCAGGAGTTTTAATTTTGAAAAACGAAAACAGCATTTGGGAAGCACCATATGCAACAATATATGATTTTGAAAACAGGAGCTGATGCATTTGCTCAAATTAACAAATACAGTGACGCCACTCTCCCTGTCTTTTATAACATGAGCTCAAATCATTTTTAAAAACTCAAAATTTTGCATCAGCTGGAATCCGCAAAACAGAACAATTTAAAACTCAAATCAGAGCATACAAATATTTCAAATAACACGTGCTACTGAGTTGCTTAAATATATGAAGAACCAGTACAGAGAACAGCTCAGATTTTTCATTCTTCTATCTCGCCCCATGTGCTTGTCACTGAGCCTCGCTCCAAGTGATCTTACAGCACAACGAAAATAGAAGCTTGGCATCTTCCCGAGACTCGCGCATCCCGACAGTTCATCAAGCGAAAAACCGGTCTATATAAAAACAGATCTGGCCTTCATAAAATAAGTTTCTCAAAACATTTAAAACATTTAAAACATAGCACCTGTGTTTTAAAATTAGTGCTCGTTCAAGAACAAACCTGCTCTGATACCACTTGTTTGTCCGTAAATAGGATCAAAAAGATCAGCAGCAAGAGCGCGTTTAAAAGGCTTTCGAAATTTTGCGCGCTGCTGATACAAACTGGAGGTGCAATACCTCGTTGTTCTTGAACATTAAAGATTACAAAGAGCACCGGAGACAGATCTGGTATGATAAAAATCATGCGGAAAATACCAGAATTGAATCCTATATTTTAAAACAACTCAAACAGATTTATGTACAACATAAATCTGTTCGAGACTTGTGCTTGTGTGCTGCTGAAATGTTATGCTAAGATGCTGAACTATTTATGCGAATGCTAAGTAAAGAGCAAGTGCTGAACTGTTATGCGTGCGTGCTGATTTCTGCATATGCGTGAGATGCTAAGTGCTAACGTAAATATGCAATACTGAATGGATAACAGAACACGATACACAGCATATTTGTTTCTGGAAGTTCGGATATCAATATCCTACGTCTCCCCTTCTTCCACCTCGAAACAGCATGAACTGAGCAATCTGAATGAACTGAAAGCATAAGCATAAACGTTCTGAAATCAATTTCTTTACTTCTAATTAAAGAAGCATCTTTAAACTTTCTACGGAGCTGTGATTAGAATCACACTTATACTCCTCTTCATTTTCTGAAATTATGACAGAGACACTTGCACAGTTGGTCCATTCGTTTGATCAAACTAGCATCTGACATCAGGGTGCTGGGATAAATCCCATCTATGTGAAGGGGTATACAGATCCGTCAATCCGTAATCCTGATCCTTCCTATTTGAAGGGGAACATTGGTTCGTCAACAGGCACTCACCCTTCCTCTGAGGACCTTCTGTTGCCTAATTCATAATTTAAAACTTTTCTAAAACATTTCTGTCTTCTGCTCTTTCTTTTCTTTTGTAAATCTGTTTTTTTTTTCTATTCCTTCTAGTACAGTTTACTGGTTTTTTCTTGTTTAGTGATGTTCTGGAACTGTATGAGGATTCTCTGTAATGCTTGCGAAGATGAAAACTGAGTAATATCACTCGAATCAGTTCGAATGAAATGAATCAATCTCTTGAATTGAAGCGTAAAGGAATAAGAAACAAAATCTGAAACATACGTAAATGTCTCGACAAAGAAGAAAGAATTCAGATGTTGTTCGTTGGTCAACTCAGATGTCAACGCAACTGGATTGATTAATTCAGATGTCAACTATCAACTGAAGTCAACTCAGATGTCAACTACATTTGAACAAAGGAGATCAGATGTCTACTGGTCAACTAAGTAGGGAAATAATCAACAGTGAAGGATCTGTCCCAATTTAGATGTGAAACAAACTCGAATCTGAACATAGACCTAACGCAACATCTGAATGTCACGCTTTTAGAATTTATTCAACATAGAAACATCAGCTTTTGGTTTAAGAACCAGATTTCAGACTTAACCACAAGAATAAACATGAACAACGACCGTTTTCCTTTGTCTGAAGAATTCAAAATATCTAAAGAAATTTCTGGAAATGATCGAATAAGTTACTTGTAAGCTACTTCGACGAAAATCTTCTTAGAAAACTCAAGAACTACTGGAAGAAAATCATCAAACACGTTCTAAAATCTTTTTCTGAATCAAAATACAATAAACACGTACTTCATAAAAACAGAGCATGAACTTTTCTTTTTCTTTGAAGAACAGCCGTAACTATCTTCAAATCTTTTTTAAAATAGCATGCAAACATACAAACAGAACTGAATATATGCTTTCATGAGTGAGCAAGAAACAAAGTTTACTTGCCTGTATTCTGCAACACAATCACAAAAGAAATCTAGCAATCACATACACACCGCGTGTCTCCTTCAAAAGCTTTGAAAGGTTCTGCTCAGTTTCTTCACAGAGAGCACCGCTTGCTTTTATGAAAGTGTTTTGATTTGTAAATAACGATGCATGATGTGTCTAACACCCTTTATATGAATTAATCATGCCTAAGGAAGAAACACGTTTAATCAATATGCCAAAGATCTTTTTAAAAGTGCTACTCTAATTTTAAAGTGAAATCTGATGCTTCAAACCGAGCTATTTTATTTGAAAAGAAGGATTCAATTGGCTTGTAAGAATCGACCAAACAGCTTCTGTAATTGCATTCTAAAATCTGGAAATCAATTCGCTAAGGAAGGAACTGATTAACGCATAAAAATAAATATTTGAAACTCAATCTCCTTAAATAAACGAAAGCTGAATAAATTAGCATTTTCATTTAATCCCTCACATCTTATATCTTTCTAATTGTGGCCTAAAGAAAAGTCTGAGCATTACAATTCTACTCTCCTTAAAAGAATTTCATCCCCGAAATTACTTACTTAAACAAATCTGGATAGCTGGCTTTGTATATCAGCTTCGACTTCCATGTTGCTTATCTCTTTGAGTGGTTGGCCCACTGAATCTTAATCATAGGGATAATACTATTTCTTAATTTACGGTTTCCTCTTGACAATATCTTCTCTGGAACTTCTTCGTAAGATAAGTCTGACAATAGCTGGATAGGCTCATGTCTAAGTATATGAAAAGGATTCGCAATGTACTTCCTCAAAGCTGAAATGTGAAACACGTTATGCACTGCTGAAATATCTGGAGGCAATGCTAATCGATAAGCTAAAGTCCCGACTCTTTCTAAAATTTGAAATGGTCCAATAAATCTGGGACTCAGTTTTCCCTTTCTGCCAAATCATAAAACACCCTTCATCGGTAATACTTTCAGAAATACATGATCTCCTATTTCAAAATTCAGATCTTTACGATGGCTATCTGCGTAGCTCTTCTGTCTGCTTTGTGCTGTCTTCATTCGATCACGTATACTCTTAATTGCTTCAGAAGTCTGTTCTATAATATCTGGTCCTATCTCTATTCTTTCACTTACATCATCCCAGTGAATCGGTGATCTACATTTTCTGCCATACAGAGTTTCGTATGGTGCCATTTCTATTGAAGCTTGGTAACTATTGTTATAGGTGAACTCAACTAATGGCAATTTAGCATCCCAACTTTCTGCAAAGTCAAGAACACATGCAGGTAACAAATCCTCCAATATCTGGATAAATCTTTCTGATTGTCCATCTGTCTGTGGATGGAATGCTGTACTAAAGGTTAACTTAGTTCCCAAAGCTTTATGTAGGCTTTTCCAGAACCTAGAAGTAAATCTGGGATCTCTATCTGATACTATAGAACCTGGAATTCCATGGAGTCTGACTATTTCCTCAATATACAAGTCAACATACTTATTCAAATCATACGTTGTCTTGACAGGTAAGAAATGTGCTGACTTGGTTAATCTGTCGATAATAACCCATATAGCATTAGATCCATGGACTGTTCTTGGTAATCCTACAACAAAATCCATCGCTATGTGGTCCCATTTCCATACTGGTATAGGGAGAGGCTTTAACATCCCAGCTGGTCTCTGATGCTCCGCCTTAACTTGTTGGCATGTTAAGCATTCAGAAACAAAATTACAGACATCTCGTTTCATCCCTGGCCACCAAAACAAATGCTGCAGATCTTTATACATCTTTGTTCCTCCTGGGTGAATTGATACGGTGAGTTATGGGTTTCATCCATAATTTCTTTGCGCAATTCATCTGTGCGCGGCACCCACAACCTGTTCTGATATTTCACAATTCCCCCTTCTATCGTATAAAGATTTCCTCCTCTATCTTCATCTTGCTTCTTCCATTTCTGTAATTGTTCATCCCTTTCTTGACCCTCTCGAATCCGGTCTTTTAAATTAGACTGGATGGTAAGCACTGATAATTTAGCAGCATTCTCTTTCGTAACTATTCCTAGTTCAAAGCTATTGATCTCTCCCGCTAATGGAATCTGAACTGAGATCTGAGCTAAACCCACGTTTCTTAGTCAGTGATTTTAAAGGGACAGCTATCTTAGAAAATCCCTCTATAAACCTTCGATAATAACCTGCAAGCCCTAAGAAACTACGAACCTCTGTTACGCTCTTAGGTACAGGCCATTCTCTAACAGATTCTACTTTTGAATCTATCCCATTCTGTGAAATAATATGACAAAGAAATACAACCTTTTCGATCCAAAATTCGCATTTACTGAACTTAGCAAACAATCGCTTATTCCTCAGAATCTGCAAAATTTCTCTAAGATACTCTATATGTTCACCTCTGCTCTTAGAGTAAATGAGTATATCATCTATAAACACGATAACGAATCTGTCTAGAAAAGATTGAAATACCCTATTCATTAAATCCATAAACACTGATGGCGCATTAGTTAATCCAAATGGCATAACTAAAAACTCATAATGGCCATATCGGGTTCAGAAAGCTGTTTTATACACGTCTGTTTCCTTAACTCGCAGCTGATGGTATCCAGATCTTAGGTCTATTTTCAAAAACACAACCCTCGTAACTGATCGAATAAGTCATCTATTCTAGGAAGAGGATATTTATTCCTAACCGTTAACTTATTCAGTTCTCTAAAATCTATGCACAGGCGCATGCTTCCATCTTTCTTCTTCACAAACAACATTGGAGCTCCCCACGGCGACGTACTGGATCTAATAAAACCTTTATCCAATAAATCTTGGATCTTCTCTTTTAACTCTTTCATCTCCTTAGGAGCAAGTCTATACGGAGGCTTAGAAACTGGAGCAGCTTCGATAGAAAATTCTAATTCTCATTCTGGAGGAAGACCTGAGATACCTTCTGGGAAGACATCTGGAACTTCGTTCACTACTTCTACATCCTCCAAATTAATCTTAGTATCTGATACTATTGACATAGCACTTATTAAATATCCTTGGCATCCGTCTCTTAAACACCGCTGGACTTTCAAAGCTGATATTATCTTAGGTGTACTATCGAATCTGTCAGCTTTGAATAGGAATGAATTCCCACTGGGTATTTTAATCTTAACTGTTCTCTGTTTAAAATCTATAACGGTTCCATACTTAGTTAACAAATCTAATCCCAAGATTAAGTCAAACTCAAGCATCGGTCATACTATTTTAAATCCGCATAAACAATATTCCCCTGTAGCTCAAGTTCTATGTTACGATAGTTAACAAATCTAATCCCAAGATTAAGTCAAACTCAAGCATCGGTCATACTATTTTAAATCCGCATAAACAATATTCCCCTGTAGCTCAAGTTCTATGTTACGAATAACATGATTGGTCACTATATTTTCTCCCGAAGGAATCTGAACACAGTATCCTGCTTCTACTTCTTCTGAATTTACTGGAAATTTCTTAACAAATATATCTGATACAAAAGAATGTGTTGCACCAGAATCTAGCAATGCTATCGTAGACATATTAACGACGATAATCTTATCGGTCACCACCATAGTATCCTCCGGAGCTTGATCCACTGTCATTATGTAAGCCATGCTGGTGATGAGTTGCTGTTTCTGGGGGCAATATCTGGATATGTGGCCGGATTTACCACATTAATAACATACATTCTACCCAAAACGACACTGGCCCGCATGATTCTTCTTGAAAGTGGGACATGCTGGCCTATTCCCCGATTAAGAACAGCAGAAATGGGTTGTGCAGCTATCGGCCCTTTCCCTTGAGACCCTTGCTGATTATTTGGTTTCTTAGATTGCCTATGGTCTTTTTGCTGGAAGGCTTGTATTTTCAGCTGTCTCTCATCATCTATTGCTTTCCAGTCCTGCTCTGCCCGTAGAGCTTTGTTAAAAGCTGCTCTATAATCTACGGGTTCAGCAAGTCTAACATCATGCTTGATCATGGGCTTCAACCCATTAATAAAATGTCGAAACTTGACATCTGTATTGGTTCCGATCAAAGGAACAAAATAACATCCCCTTTCAAATTTGCGGATATAATCCCGCATAGGCATCCCTTCTTGCTTAAGAGTTAAGAACTCATTCTGCAGCTCCTCCCTCACATCCACAGTAAAATACTGCTCAAAGAATACCCTCTTAAATTCCTCCCAGATGAGCATTTCCAAGTCTACAGTTAACTTGGCTCCTTCCCACCATATCATAGCATCTCCTCTCATCATGTAAATCGCACATCGAGGTCTCTCCATTTCTGTCAGGTGTAGATATTCAAAAATCACCTCCAATGACTTGATCCAGCTTTCAGCTATAAGAGGATCAGTAGAACCAGCAAATTCCTGAGGTCTCTGTCTTCTGAACCTCTCTTGCGGATATTCCCTGCTAACCGTCCTTCCTGATGATTGACCATTCCCTTGAGTTTGGTCAACCAAGCGTTCTAAGAGTTGAGCCATACTATTCAAGACTTGGTTCATCCCTTCTGATTCACTATCTCCTTCAATATGGCCTCTTCTTCCTCTATCTCGTCCTGCCATATCTGTATGGGTAGCCCAAATCCACCACTATTCTATTATGAGAGATTACTTTATGCTATAACATGAAATAAAACTCACAATTTTTAGAAGCGGCTGGTGAGAGCTGCTCGAACTGGAAGTGTGTTTATCTCAAGGACCATGCTCTGATACCAACTGTAGCGACCCGACCTTTCTTAAGAAAATTTCAGAAGTTTTGGGGTTCAATTTGAAAGGCGTAAAAATTTCAATCTTACTTGACATAAAAGTCGCTACTAAATTCTGGACTAAAATGCAAATAAACGCATCTCATAAACGCGGAAATGTAAGCAAAGCTGAATAACAACATATGCGGAACTAGTACAATTCTGACAGGTATTCAAATCAAACTGTATGCAATAACAAACCAGAAGTCTGAACAGATTTCTTCAAAACAAGAAACTAGAAATCTGTTATTTACAAAACTAAAACTAAAGTTTTGTACAGCAAAATCTGAAACTGTGAGAACAACGGAACCGGTGTCCACGATAAACACACCCTTCCGTTCAACTCATCACCATCCAGCTCCCTAAAGCTCATTACCTGCACTCAATGAAAACTAGTGAGCCTAGGGCTCAGCAGGTAAAATCTGGTGTATATCGAAAGCACTTAACACAAGCAAACGATATCTGATACATGACTGGAATCTGAATAGATTAATATGAATAATCGAAACAGCATGAACTGAGCAATCTGAATGAACTGAAAGCATAATCATAAACGTTCTGAAATCATTTTCTTTACTTCTAATTAAAGAAGCATCTTTAAACTTTCTACAGAGCTGTGATTAGAATCACACTTATGCTCCTCTTCATTTTCTGGAATTACGACAGAGACACTTGAACAGTTGGTCCATTCGTTTGATCAAACTAGCATCTGACATCAAGGGGCTGGGATAAATCCCATCTATGTGAAGGGGTATACAGATTCGTCAATCCGTAATCCTGATCCTTCCTAGTTGAAGGGGCACACTGGTTCGTCAACAGGCACTCACCCTTCCTCTGGAGACCGTCTGTTGCCTAAGTCATAATTTAAAACTTTTCTAAAACATTTATGTCTTCTGCTCTTTCTTTTCTTTTGTAAATCTGTTTTTTTTCTATTCCTTCTAGTACAGTTTACTAGTTTTTTCTTGTTTAATGATGTTATGGAACTGTATGAGGATTCTCTGTAATGCTTGCGAAGATGAAAACTGAGTAATGTCACTCGAATCAGTTCGAATGAAATGAATCAATCTCTTGAATTGAAGCGTAAAGGAATAAGAAACAAAATCTGAAACATACGTAAATGTCTCGACAAAGAAGAAAGAATTAAGATGTTGTTTGTTGGTCAACTCAGATGTCAACGCAACTGGATTGATTAATTCAGATGTCAACTATCAAATGAAGTCAACTCAGATGTCAACGACATTTGAACAAAGGAGATCAGATGTCTACTGGTCAACTCAGTAGGGAAATAATCAACAGTGAAGGATCTGTCCCAATTCAGATGTGAAACAAACTCGCATCTGAACATAGACCTAACGCAACATCTGAATGTCACGCTTATAGAATTTATTCAACATAGAAACATCAGCTTTTGATTTAAGAACCAGATTTCAGACTTAACAACAAGAATAAACATGAACAACGATGGTTTTCCTCTATCTGAAGAATTCAAAATATCTAAAGAAATTTCTGGAAATGATCGAATAAGTTACTTGTAAGCTACTTCGACGAAAATCTTCTTAGAAAACTCAAGAACTACTGGAAGAAAATCATCAAACACGTTCTAAAATCTTTTTCTGAATCAAAATACAATAAACACGTACTTCATAAAAACAGAGCATGAACTTTTCTTTTTCTTTGAAGAACAGCCGTAACTATCTTCAAATCTTTTTTAAAATAGCATGCAAACATACAAACAGAACTGAATATATGCTTTCATGAGTGAGCAAGAAACAAAGTTTACTTGCCTGTATTCTGCAACACAATCACAAAAGAAATCTAGCAATCACATACACACCGCGTGTCTCCTTCAAAAGCTTTGAAAGGTTCTGCTCAGTTTCTTCACAGAGAGCACCGCTTGCTTTTATGAAAGTGTTTTGATTTGTAAATAACGATGCATGATGTGTCTAACACCCTATATATATGAATTAATCATGCCTAAGGAAGAAACACGTTTAATCAATATGCCAAAGATCTTTTTAAAAGTGCTACTCTAATTTTAAAGTGAAATCTGATGCTTCAAACCGAGCTATTTTATTTGAAAATAAGGATTCAATTGTCTTGTAAGAATCGACCAAACTGCTTCTGTAATTGCATTCTAAAATCTGGAAATCAATTCGCTAAGGAAGGAACTGATTAACGCATAAAAATAAATATCTGAAACTCAATCTCCTTAAATAAACGAAAGCTGAATAAATTAGAATTTCCATTTAATCCCTCACATCTTATATCTTTCTAATTGTGGCCTAAAGAAAAGTCTGGGAATTACACTTCCACTATCTTTCTCCCTTTCCATCTCAACAAAGCTTTCTCCCTCTCCATCTCAACAAATCTTGCGCCGACATCCCTTGCCGAACCCCTTGGGGCAACGTAAGTTTTTTTTACTTATTCTTTTGTCACTTGAAACCCATGTGCATTTGAAAAGAGGACTTTGAAATTGATGATAGTCTAATTCCCAAATTTCTACAATCACTCCATAGAAAGGCACATCAGCCTGTAAGGGATTCTTATCTTTGGCACCACAAGCAAGCATGGTGCTGACAATTAGAGAAACCCCACTGTTTTGACAAACTCTTTCATAATCCTGTGCTTTTGTTTGGTGTAAATTGTCATTTATCACATAAATGTGATAGTTAAGGACTTGAACGCATGGTCCATGGGCCATGGACTTAATCTTATTTGTGTACATTTTGTTTTCAAAATTGAATGTATTCAGACGTTTTAAGAACTTATTAAGTGTTCGGTGCTACTAGATTGACGAATTTTTTTTTGTTGATGAAAAATCGATTGTTTTGTTCATCGATTAAAAGAAGTTTCTTCCATTCTCTGTTTATTTATGCATTAGTTGTTTGGAGCATTAAATGACACTATTGAAACAGGGGAGATGATCGAATAAGCTGAATCTCTTTCTTCCCAAGCTGAAGTGGAAAAATGGTACATATCCGTTAATGAATTCTGAAAAGATATTCTTGTTTTCAATTTCTCATATTAAATGTACCTCGTTCGAATCATTTGATCCGATTTCTTTTAATGAGTCGTTAAATACATAATTTATTTACTCTTGTGATTCTTTTTTGGTTTCGGTTTTTTCCAAACATTGGAATTTGGATGCTTATTATATCTGGTTCTCATGATAATGGAAACTCAGATCGAGATTAGCCGAGGCTTCAAGGTTATGGTCTATTTTTGAATTTATGGTCTCCGAAAACTCGAAACTGGTTTGTGATTCGTTCGGTCCCTTTAAAAGAAATGAATATGTGCAGCGAAATATGATTTGAAAAAGAAGGTGGAAAATGATTTTCCTTTCAATTACCACGGTTTGCTATTTCTCTATTGAGTTACAAAATTGTTCCTTTAATTTTGATATTATTTGTGTGATAATATAATTGTTTTTTTTTTCTGTTTATAATATATTATCCATCTTATCCTTGTAATGTAGAGGAAAGCATACGTTGTTTTCAAAGGAGAAAGAAATGGTGTTTATGATACTTGGGCAGAAACGCACGCTCAAGTGGATGGATATTAAGGCGCTTTGTATCAGAAATTCTCTACTAAGGCAGAAGCAATAAAAGCTTTTGAGGAATATGTAGAGAAGCAACGGCCAAGTGCTTATTTCAAAACTTGTGGTGAAGAAAGTTCATGTGCTACCTCCAATTCAAGCTCCCGAAAAAAATCTACAAAAGCAGATAAAATAGTTGAATTGGAAAATACACTATCTGATTTACAAAAAGATGTTTTGCAGATTGTGGAGAAAATGCGAGAGACAAAAGAAATGATACATGACATATAATTGAGTGACGATAATTAATGTTATTGCCAATAAAGGAGGCTACATTGAAGTAGTGCCTTTATTGGCACTACTTCAAGACATTAGTTGATCATATGTCTTTGTATCTTCTATATGTAAAATAATGTCTTTGTATCGTCCAGCTTTGCTGATTTCATTTGTAATACATGTAGCATCATGTTATCATCATGTCGTCAGCTTTGCTGGTTTCATTGCGGAGCCTCATCCAGCTTTGAATGAGCACCTCCAAACTGGTCACTGGAATTGCGATTTGCATGACCTTCCTGCATTTAAAAAACGAATAAAATACAATACATAACATAAATTGAGAAGGAAAACAATTTTGTTGAGATAGTAACCATCTGATTTGAATATGGGAAAAAATGTTGTTGAGAGGGAAATGGATATTGTGGTGGCAGTTTAGGGTATGCAAATGGATATTGAGGTGGTATTTGAGGATATGCAAATGGATTGAGGTGGTATTTGAGTATATGCAAATGGATATTGCTGTGGTGTTTGAGGAGTCAGTGTGTTGGTCTCAATTTGCGAACTTTGCCCTTTCCTTTTGGCCCCTTTTCCATCTACAACAAACATAGATGTAGATTATCTAACACATATGAAAAAAATATATATTTCAAACTTAGACTATATGAAAAAAATTAGAATAATTCAAACTTACTTGAAGTATCAGCTTTCCCTTTTCCTTTTCCTCTTTTGCTCTTGTTATCCCAATGTCGTGTGATATTTGTATTTGTAACTCCTTTTTCTTTACCAGTGAGTGGATTACGGACACATATTTCATCCGTTTGACCAACTGAAATTGAAGAACATGTAGTCTCTTCATCGACCTTCAAATTCTGGACAAGGCTAGAGATTTCTTCTGTTGCAATGTCAACCAATGTATATAATCTTTTTCTTGCATCATAGTGAGGTTTGGTCAATTGAGTTAGATCATAAATTGATCTCATTATTTGGTTAACAAAAACCATCTCAGATACATGACCATCACCACCACTACCACTGCCACCACTTTCTTCAAAACCAAAGTTAACTCTGTTTCGTGCATTCTTCGTCCATCTTTTCAAAATATAAGTTTCAGGCAAAGAGGTGACATCCATATAGTTTATTACCATCAAAGCATGTTTACACAAAATCCCCATGGTGTCAAACTTATGACAACTGCACTTGATCTCATGATTTTGTTTATGGAACAACACATGCCTAACCCTAGAATTTTCATCATGAGATCTTACTTTGGCATCAATCCAATTCCAATCAGTAGGAGCACAAGACAGTGGTTCAACAAATTTGCAGTTAAGATAATTAACCAATTCAATTTCAAATAAACGATATATAGAAATCGTATAAACATCAGCAGCTTGAGTCAACAATGGATGATTTTTCAAAATCTTTGCAGGTTTACCATGACGACAACGGGTGTCTTCGTTCTTCTCCTTTTCCTCCAATTAGTTTGAATTTTTGTGAAATTCATCACAAATTCATATAAAGAACTCATTTTGTTACCTGTCTTCTTTAATGCCATATTTGTAGCCTCACTTCTTGAAGTAGCCAAAAGTCCCGCACTAAATATTTCATTACTAAAAGCAGTGGCCCATTTCCCCCTCATTTTGTACATCCCTTTCAACCATCTATGGCAATCCCAATTATATTTATCACTCATAAATTCCATGTCTCCTCAAATTCATCAATAGATTCACAACGAGTCATGCATTTATGCCATAAATTTTAAATGTTGAGTCGCCATTTAAATTCCTAAAGTGTGAAGGAGCATTTTGATTTATATGCCATTAACATAAACGAAGATGTGAATGTGGAAAAACTTTTTCAATAGAATTAACCATAGCTTGACATTGATCTGAGAAAATAGTTTGTGGCTGCTCTCCATTCATAGAATCAAGAAATGTTGTAAATAACCATTCAAAAGAACTTTCGGTTTCATCAGACAAAAAAGCTATGCCAAACATCACATTCTGCATATGATGATTTATACCAACAAATGGAGCACAAATCAAATTGTACTTATTTGTTCTATAATTTGTATCAATTGACAACACATCTCCGAAATATTCAAAATCAACCAAACATCTGTAATCTCTAAAGTAAAAGTTCATCACCCTATCGTCATCATCCAATTGCACATTCCAATAAATATAATTCTCCTTATTCGACGTATTTATAAAATATTGAATAAGTGCATTGGAATCTCCATTGTCAACTTTGGTATGTTTTTTCAACCGGCTCATATGATCATATGCATCTTTTCTAGTAAATCCTAAATTTTCTGGCCCACAAGCTTCTGTTTTCATAAAAGAAACTGCACAAGAGACGGATATTCCAGCATTAGCCATAGCTTCTAGAGTTGACTATTTTGCATGTGATATATTGTGTGCCGTTCTTAACAAGTGAGTTTGATCATGTGCAAATATCTCATGGTTATGCTCCTCTACAAATCTACTAACTCGCCATTCACTCCATTTTTCCCTTGAAAGTTTCAATCTGGCCTTACAATTAGTTCTAGTAACCGGCTTTTGATAAACTGGAATCCTTTTACTAGATCTTTTTTCATCTTTTGAACCCTCACATGAACAATTAAATTCCTTTGACTGAATTTCTTTAGAATGTGAGAAACATCGTTGTTCACCTTTCCTCACGCTAAAACCCTTCGAATGTCCATATTGACAGTACAACAAATAACCTTCTTCGATAGTGTTCTAGTTTACTCTTCAATACATCAACAATAGAGTTTTCAGTTTGTACCTCAATATTTTCTGACATAGAAGAATCCAAAATTCCACACTGTGTATCTTCGATGTGGGCTCCATCCAAGTTCTGGGAAGATAATGAATTTTTCATCTTCCATTTTCATAAAAAAAAGAAAAACCAGCTGCAAAAAATTAAACAAATGAGATTAGAGATATTAGAGGATGGAAATTTATACAATTTACTTAAGAAATACAAGCTGAAACTTAAGGAATACAAAGAGGCAAATAACCTCTGCAATAAAGTGTTAGAAATTGACGTTAGTAATATTAAAGCTCTTTACACAAGAACACAAGCAAATATTTTTCTGGTTGAATTGGAGTTAGCAGAATTAGATGTCAAGAAAGTTCTTGAACTCAACCCTGATAACAGGTTGATGGATCTGTTTAGACATATCCTGATTAAGTTTTGAATTACACAAAACCTGTTATTGTGTTTCTAACAATTCTACTTAGTGTACAGATTTTAGGATCGAAGAAGAAGATCAGCAGTAGCAGTAATCTGTCCAGTCGATGGTTCAAGATAAAGTTCAGCAGTTGGTTCAGTTATTCTTTGTAAACGGCAGCTGGATTAGCAATGGAGACGTCCAAAGTTAAGTCAGTTGTTCGTATTCAGGCGGAGGCCAAGTTGAACCAGCTGGAGCATAGTGAACCAGCTGGAACGATAAGAACCAGCTGCAAGAGCTGAAGAAAAGATGAACCAGCTGGAACAGTGACTATGGAGTCTGCTGGAAGAAATGTCGAAGAAGAAGATAAACAGTTGAAGTCTGGCAGACGTATGAAGAAAAGCAATCAGATGTTGGATTGAAGCGAAGAGATCTGATAACAGTTGTGTTCAGTGGAGCGCTAACAAGAGATGGTATCAGCAGTGATGACGTCAGCACATATTCTGGAGAAAGCATTGAGCAGCAAGAATGACGGCATCACAATCAGCAGTTAACAAGAAGTGCAAGATCTGGAATCAGCGATGATGACATCAGCAGTGATGTCATCACAATCAGCAGATGAATAGAGTTCAGCTGAAACGCTAAAGAAGAGTTCGAACCAGTTGGAGCGCTAAGGAGAAGATGAACCAGCTGGAGCGAAAAGAACCAGCAGGAACGCTAAATCAGCAGTGAGAAGAAGCGCAAGAGCTGGATCAGCGGTGATGACATCAGCAGTGACATCACAACCAGCAGGTAGCTTGTACATCCAGACGCAAGAGATGAAGCGACGTCGTAGAGGAAGAAATCCAGTCGCAAGCTACTGTTCACCAGCAGATGATACTTAAAGATAGCGATAACAAAACGATGTCGTTTGAATAAGTTGATACGACAGCGTTTTGCCTTCGCGCTAAAGATTCAGCAGATGGTTTGTGCGTTGGTTATAATCAGTAGCAGGCTACAGTGCAACCAGCAGGTACTGCTTCTGAGGAAAACCAGCAGGTGCACTACTTGATGATAACCAGCAGGTGCATTACTTAAGGGTAACCAGCAGGTGCATTTCAACGATAACAAAATGGTGTCGCTTGAATAAGTTGACACGACAACGTTTTGACTTAAAGATCAGTCGTTGAAGCTTGAAAAAGAAATTAGTCGATGGAATATCACACATGTTGAAAAGAAACCAGCAGGTGCATTCATTCAAATGTATTCCAGTCGCAGTTTTGCAAACGACGAAGGAAGAGCTGGTTATCAAAAGGGAATTCAAGAAATCAGCCGCTGCGATTAAGAGGACAGCAGAAGATTAATTCAGTCGCAGCAGTTGAAGTCTCAATCAGTAGCGAAGCAGTTGACGAATTTATATGAAGATTTACGAGAGCTGGATGTCAACTGCTGAGCTCAATTCAAATGGTGAAGAAGACAAAGAAGCCTGCAAAAGAAAGGACACAAGGACAATTCCCTGTCGGTACTTTACAGAGCACATTTGAACGGGAAGAATTTTGTGTCCAACGGGCGTAATTTGAATAGAGGCTATATATTTGAGAAGAACGTCATTGAAGAGCAGGCTGGTGAGACTGTTGGTTGTTGCAGAATTACGTGATTGCACAGTGCACCAGCAGAGGGAAAATGAACAGAAAGATGAAGCAATCGACCGCCATTAGAGAGGAGCTTTCACGAGAGTCGATTGCTGAGTTTTAATTAGCTTGTGTAGAGCAATTTCCCTAGTGTGTGAGAAACAGAGAGTTGAGAGCTTCATTGTAACAATCTCACACACAGAGATTCATTCACATTCATTAGTGAATGAATCTCAAAACCCATTTCACAACAGGTCCCGTCCAAGCACGATGACGTTAAACTCTGTGTATGTAGTTAGTCACACAGTTGCGGCTGGTGTGCATTTGTAGAGTCTAGGAGTCCATAAAAGTGCTGCTTGTGTGGGTGGGTGTTTGCAGATGTCCTGTAACCATCAAAGTCTTCTAGTGGAGCCTTCCGAGGTGGAAGAAGGGGAGACGTAGGACATTGAAGTCCGAACTTCCAGAAACAAATCAGCTGGTCCATTTATTTAACGCTTTCAGCACTTGCTTATTTACTTTAGCATCACATAACAGATTTCAACACTTGCATTCAGCACTTGCATTTTACATTCAGCACTCACGCATACACAGTTAGCACACTTGCACATACAGTCGAACAGATTTATGTTGTTTGAGTTGTTTTAAAATATAAGGATTCAGTTCTGGTATTTTCCGCATGATTTTTAAATCATACCAGATATGTATCCGGTGCTCTTGTGATTTTTTAGATGTTCAAGAACAAGAGGTATTGCACCTCCAGTTTTAAGTAGCAGCGCGCAAAATCTTTTAACTTTTGAGTAACAGCGCCTGCTAAGTTCTTTTGATCCTTCTAAAAACCGGACCAACAATTGGTATCAGAGCAGGTTGTTCTTGAACGAGCACTAAATTTTAAAACTCATGTGCTATGTTTTAAATGTTTTAATTGTTTTGAGAAGCTTGTTTATGAAGGCCAGTTGATGTGTTTCAATATAAAACCGATTTTCTTTTGATGAACTGTCACGGGATGCGCGAGTCCCGTGCGGATGCCAAGCTTCTATTTTCGTTGTGCTGTAAGATCACTTGGAGCGAGGCTCGGTGACAAGCATATGGGACGAAATAGAAGCATGAAAATTTGAGCTGTTCTCTGTTTACTGGTTCTTCATATATATAAGTAACTCAGTAGCATATGTCATTTGAAACAATGTTTTAAGTGCTCTGATTATTTTCAAACTTTCTGCTTTGCGGAAGTTCAGCTGATGCTTCTTATATTTGTTTTTAAAAAATGATTTGAGCTCATGTTATAAAAGACAGGGAGAGTTGCGTCACTATCTTTGACTAATTTGAGTTATGCATCAGCTTCAGTTTCAAAATCATATAGCTCTTGCATACGGTGCTTCCCAAAAGCTGATTTTGTTTTTCAAATTTAAAACTCCTGCTGTTACGTTGTTTTTGTTGTAACAGTGTAGGGAGAGTTTCATTTTAAAATTCATGGGAAGGCCCAGATTCGAACTCTTTTTGATTCCCACAAAAAGGGAGAGAATTGTTAAAACATGCATCTTTTATTTAAGGTTTTGTGTAAATCAAAAAGGGAGAGATTGATGGATCTGTTTAGACAGATCCTGACAAAATCATATAGCTCTTGCATACGGTGCTTCCCAAAAGCTGATTTTGTTTTTCAAATTTAAAACTCCTGCTGTTACGTTGTTTTTGTTGTAACAGTGTAGGGAGAGTTTCATTTTAAAATTCATGGGAAGGCCCAGATTCGAACTCTTTTTGATTCCCACAAAAAGGGAGAGAATTGTTAGAACATGCATCGTTTATTTAAGGTTTTGTGTAAATCAAAAAGGGAGAGATTGATGGATCTGTTTAGACAGATCCTGATTAAGTTTTGAATTACACAAAACCTGTTATTGTGTTTCTAACAATTCTACTTAGTGTACATATTTTAGGATCGAAGAAGAAGATCAGCAGTAGCAGTAATCTGTCCAGTCGATGGTTCAAGATAAAGTTCAGCATTTGGTTCAGTTATTCTTTGTAAACGGCAGCTGGATTAGCAATGGAGATGTCCAAAGTTGAGTCAGTTGTTCGTATTCAGGCGGAGGCCAAGTTGAACCAGCTGGAGCATAGTGAACCAGCTGGAACGATAAGAACCAGCTGCAAGCGCTGAATAAAAGATGAACCAGCTGGAACAGTGACTATGGAGTCTGCTGGAAGAAATGTCGAAGAAGAAGATAAACAGCTGAAGTCTGGCAGACGTATGAAGAAAAGCAATCAGCTGTTGGATTGAAGCGAAGAGATCTGATAACAGTTGTGTTCAGTGGAGCGCTAACAAGAGATGGTATTAGCAGTGATGACGTCAGCACATATTCTGGAGAAAGCATTGAGCAGCAAGAATGACGGCATCACAATCAGCAGTTAACAAGAAGTGCAAGATCTGGAATCAGCGATGATGACATCAGCAGTGATGTCATCACAATCAGCAGATGAAGAGAGTTCAGCTGGAACGCTAAAGAAGAGTTCGAACCAGTTGGAGCGCTAAGGAGAAGATGAACCATCTGGAGCGAAAAGAACCAGCAGGAACGCTAAATCAGCAGTGAGAAGAAGCGCAAGAGCTGGATCAGCGGTGATGACATCAGCAGTGACATCACAACCAGCAGGTAGCTTGTACATCCAGACGCAAGAGA
>KQ999880.1:349424-361151 GCA_001598015.1 Dorcoceras hygrometricum | reverse complement strand
AGAGATGACAGGTTCCCGACCAGAGTAGAGATCACAGGTTCCCGACCAGAGTAGAGATGACATGTTCCCGACCAGAGTAGAGATGACATGTTCCTGAGTAGGCCAGAGATGACAGGTTCCCGACCAGAGTAGAGATGACATGTTCCCGACCAGAGTAGAGATGACATGTTCCCGACCAGAGTAGAGATGACATGTTCCCGACCAGCTATTTCCTCGGGTCCCGAGTAGGTTTTTTTACCCTGGTATCAGATTTCTTATTCGTAAATCTCGAGCAGTTCTCTAGTTCCAATTTTTTGTGGTAGAACTCTTTGGTCGTAGTTGATCGGATTTGCGACAAAGTCCACATTGAATCGTGAGTCTTAAATTCCTATTTTTATGGTCTTCGAATCATTCACATTATATATTTACATTTGAAGGAAAATAGTGGCTATCATTGTCAATTGCAATGCCGCACTCTAGTTAAATATATTAGAATAATGAGCTTCTTTTGATTCAAACACATTTTGCTGTGTTTCATTCTCATCTTCAAGCTTCATAAAGCAAACAAAAGGAAAAAGGAACATTTATTATTTGAACGATATAAAGCACGTACCTTACATCACAAATTATTAAAGTAATCATAACGTCTCAATCATGCATCTACCTAAACCCATAATGGAGTTGTGATGTAGCTGACTAGAGTCCAAAAATGTATGTTGAATGCGTATATAATATTTTTAAAAAGGTGTAAATTAATTATTTTAATCTGAACCGTGGAATGCTCATTGACAAATTTGTATTAAGAATTACTAAAAATTTTAAGAATATGATTACTTGAGTCGCATTTGGATTGTGTTGAGTATAAGGTATGGGACGTGGAAAGAGTGGGTAAGAGCCTTTAGGAGCCAAAAGGTGTAATTATTGATTTCTCTAAGTCGCAAAATAACAACTTTTTAGAGCACTTCATTTCTCGTGCCTTCTCGCGGGGCCCTTTTATATTAGTTCGAATATTATTAGTTTATTTTGTTACCCGTAACATTAATATGAAATGATATAATTTTTTATATTCGTGAGATGGATTGATTGGACTTAAAATAAATTTTTTTAACTATTGAGATCAGATTAAAGATCTGTTTTATAATATTAAGCCGTGAATATCATATCTCATGAGATCATATTATATTTGCATTCATTTTATAAAGTTTATCATATTTCATGAGATCATGTGATCTACGTCTATATTTTACCTTATGAAGGACCTTATCATTTCTCAGGGTATTAGTAAGTGATGAATATGATACATAATTGATGTCCATGTTCAGAGACAAACATTGAGAAGTCTCACGGATTTGATGACTTAAGTGTTCAAAATATTGAGAACTCTTTTAGATTGATGAATTAAATTTTGCAAGATTTTTTTGTGTTTTTCAGAGGATTTCGTGCAGCTAACAAAGAGTATGAATACCTATATAGTTCTGAAGGAGTATGTTGGAAATTTAGGAACGATATCATATCACAAAGGCTCTAATACCACTTGTTAGGATTACGAAACAGAGACATTACATGTTGAAAATCAGTCGCATTTTAAAAGCAAAGAGACAACACACACTGCCAGACCCCTGATATGAATAATATTGGAGTAGCGATTACTTTTGTTCTTGAAAGGTTTTGAGCACCGAGAGTATCGGGTCTGGTCTAAAAACCAAACGAAAATACCCGACATACAATTTGTTTAAAAGATGAATGTAGTAAAGCAGTAAACCAATAAGCAGTAAAAAAAAATAAGAGACGATATTTATTCCTGGAAGTTCGAAGTCACTGCTTCTACGTCTCCGCTTCCTCCAAACCAGAAGGATCCGCCAGAAGAATTTGATTTATAAAACAGGTTCTACAAACCCACCTTAGTTGGGACATACCACACTGTCCAAACTGAGACTCTTAGACTCCGAACTGCTGACGTTTAATTTTTCTCTACGAAGACTACAAACACTAAAATTATGTTTCGTGCCAAGATAGAATTGTATGATTTTGAATTGCATTTACTCATCTCAACTATTTTGCTCATCTCTCGAATATGTGATAGAATATATGTGTGAGAAATATTCTCTCAAAGTGTATACTCTTAATTTTATTCTCACACACTATCGTCTTCTTCGTGATCTTCAGAACAATATGACGATGTCTGCTAGGGCACATATGGTTTTATATTCTCGTCCGAACTGGCACTCTGTGCACACACGCAGCTTCTAAAAATCTCTCCTCAGAATTCTTGAGAGTCACCTTTTTCGTCTTCAGTTCAGGTATATATATAGCCTCTGCATCGATATGAACATTGGACACAAGTTTTTAGCCGTCTGAAAAGGCTTCAAAGTTTTGACATTGTATGTTTGTCATCCTTTCTTCGTACAAAAGCAGTTGAGGCTGTTTATTATCTTTGACTGCCCTGAACTGACGTTTGTCGTATACCGCAAATCAGTTTGAACCACTTCAATTCAATCTTCAAGATAATTTGTTCAAACTGATTTGTCCTTTTGAGTTTATTGCGAGTGCTGATCTCATTCGAACTCCGTTCTGATCTGTTCTATTCAGTTACGCTCCGCTCTTCTTATATGAACTGATCTGAACAGAAGCTCACACTTGATCTGTACACTAAACTACACTGCTCTTGTTATCTGAACTGTTCTACGGTAACTCTTGTTAACTGGCTGCTCTTCTACTCTCAACCACTATGTTCTGAACTGTCTACTATGTTCTATCCTCTTTGTTTTGTTCTGATCTGATCTGATCAGCTCTTCTCTGAATTGTTCTTTATTAATTGAGCTGCACTTGTTCTCATCCGAACTCTTATGATTAGAACTGTTCATTCAACTGCTCTATTATGAATTGTTCTGTCAACTACTCTTTTAAACTAATTCTGTTCGGATCTCATCTGATCTATACTCAGCTAATATGTTCTATTGCTCATCCGATCTATTCTGAATTGAACTGTTATATTTAACTCTGAACTGATCGGCTCATCTTCTCGATTGAGCTAAGTTCTTCAGCTGATCTGCTCCGCTCTGTTCTAATCTGATTACAACTTGGCATGCACACTCAAATAAACATATTACAAACATAATCTATTTTCATCAAAATTACGATCTAATCTATTTATAGATACAACAATCTCCCCGTTTTTGATCAACACAAAACTTGGATAAACATGATGGTCCCGGAAATAGGATCACTAAGCAAATAGGAGTTCAGAAGGGGGGGGTTGAATGAACTCCTTCGATTTTTCTATTTCAAAATTGATCTCAGTTTTATGCAAACTTCTCAGCCAACAATATATGTGCGGAAATAGGCTGATTGGTTTGTGAACAATGAACAATGCGCAACAGTAAATAAATGCTGTAAGTAAAAGATTGAGTCAAGAGTTTGTTTCTGGAAGTTCGGATATCAAAATCCTACGTCTCCCCTTCTTCCTCCTCGGAAGGTAGCACTAAAAGACTTTGATGAGAGTAGCCTTTCTACAATCACCCGATCCCGTAACCCGCAGCTACGAGAACTCCTAGCGCTTTACAATACTTCACGCAGACTTCGCTGCTGGTTTTTACAATGCTTTGAAAGTTTTTCGAACTTCTTTACAAGACAGTTCGTTACAGACTCTATCAAATATATCAATGAGAACACGTATTTAGAGACTGTAAATATCTTCTGGTTTCAACAATGAACAACCAGAAGATTGACTCGAAGGTATTTCAAATGAGGAATAAACGATAAGTTCTTCGAGTCTTTGAGCTTTTGAAGATATCAACAAAGTGTAAGCTCTGTATAGATTTTGGCAGCGTGACAGCAATAGATAATAAGCGAAGTGTGTCTTCTTCAACACTGCTGCTGATATTTATAGGCTTCGACTGCAACGGTCATATTAATTCTCCAAGGAAAATGAATCCCGTTTGAATTACTGCCAAAATCGTACACCGTAATTCCTGCTCCACTACAAGGTAAATTGCTCATCGATAGAGCCAATTTGTCTTCTTTTCATATTTGTGCAAGCATGGAGAAACGGCCTCTGTACACTGTACTATTTACCCAAAATAGTACCTAACTTGTCTCCTTCATTCCAGGCAACTGTACGATCGTACAAATCTTTTCCTTATGAGCAAACGATCGTATTTGAATCACTTTGAGCTTGCGCCTGAAATTACTTTGATAACCAGCACTTACATCCATCGTTGTTGTCAAGAACTTCGACTGGAAAAACGCTTGGAAGAATTCACCTGCTGATAAGCATATGCGTTTTTCCATCTGCTGATTCCTTTTAAGCGATAAAACGATGTCGTGTCAACTTATTTAAGTGACGCCGTTTTATTATCTTTGTAAAGCATCTGCTGGTTGAAGTCACTGTAGCTGTCTGCTGATATGCTTTAAACAAAGCATCTGCTGATATTTCAAAGGAACGCTTCTGCTGAATCAATCAAAACGCTGTCGTTCCAACTTAACCAAACGCTGTCGTTTCGCAATATTCAACAAATATACTTAACCAACTGCTGAACTTCTCAAGAAAGTATCTGCTGATTACTTCATCTGCTGATGCGAAACTGTGCACTCCAACGACGTCGTTCTAACTTATCAAAACGCTGTCGTTTACCAATCCTTAGCAAAACACGCTGAAACTCAAAACGGTACCTGCTGATCGAGACAACAACATCTGCTGATTGCTCTTGATGAATCTATCTGCTGAACTTCTCAAACCGTTCAACTGCTGATCGCATACCATCTGCTGAATTCTCACGAATACTTCAACTGCTGAAATACCACTGTAGATAGATAAAACGATCTCCTGAAGAGTGCGACAACTGATTGTCCAATTGCAACTTGTCTTATTTTTGTTATTACCAAAACTTATAAATATTGTCCTAACAATTTTCCCCTTTTTGTTGATGACAAAACTTCAGCAGTCGAGACAAAAGATATGCAAAAATAAATTGCACACTATCTGCTGGAAAAAAAAATTTTATTAACCAACAAAAATTGTACATAGGATGTGTACAAAGATTATCAGCAGAAAAAGTAATCTAGTCTCTTCTCCTTCTTTTCAACGCTCTTGCTTCCCTTCTTCGTCTTTCTCTGTCACGCTCCGCTGCATCTTGTCTCTCGAGTAAAGCTCTGTTGGCATCAGCATCGAGCACTGTTTGAACAATGTGCCTCTGAGCCATTTCCACTCTTTGAGCAAACGTTTGTCTCTCAGCACTGCCTTCGATTTGAGTACTCGCAGGCTGTTGAAGTCCTCGGCTGCCACTTTCCCCCTTTTTGTCAGCACTGCCCCTATGAATATAATCAACAAGCTCACTTAGCTGGGCATGAATAACATTATGATTTTCCTGTGCTTGACTTTGGAATTCGAGAAGCTGATGGGAAAGGGCCTCCTTGGTGGCCTCAGCATCATTTTGAATAGCATTTAAGCGAGAGGCCATGATGTCCACTTTGGCATTAACTGCTTGCACTTCTTGTCGAACATCCGCTAGTCCATGAAAAATAGAAGCATTCTGAGCTAGGACATTTTTTCGAAATCCATTAAAGCGAATAGATTGGACATCATCAAGCGTGCGGACTTCTTGTCGTGCTCCCTGAGATAAATTTCTGAATATATCTACTTGATCCCGCAGGGAGTCACACACGCTCTGTTCTATTTTATGTAGCTTTGAAGAAAGGTCACTTTGATATTCAAAAATCTGCTCCGAAAGATTTGCTTGAAGATCAGCAAGAGCAGCAGAGAGATCTTGAGAAACCGGAGGTACAGAAGACGCAGTAGCATCAACATCTGTCTTATCAAAGTGTAGCGAAGAAGAACTGCTGGAAGAAGATGAAGAAGACTGCTGCTGCTCCAAAGATAACTGTACACTGGGAGCAACTGAAAAAGAATTCTGAAAACTCTGTACACTGCGCAAAACTGTTCTATCCAAAGCTATTTCCGAAAGAAACTCTATAATCTCTGCACTTGGAAACCAATTGAACAAACTCATATCAACAAAAATAGAACAAAACTGAGATACTCTGAGAGCAAAAACTGGAGAACGGCTGGGAGCAATCCTAGAAACTGGTTCAGCCAACTGCAAAGACCTGCAAAACTGAATAGAGCCAACTGGAAGAAGTCTCTGCGAGGCGGAAAACCCAGCGATCTCCAAACATACATCCGCCCATCTCTTCGTCATCAGCTTGAAAAATACACTCATTCTAGGAAGAGTGTCATCGTACTGTCGCTGATGAGGAACTTCAGTAGAGATAACCAGCTTGGGAATCTTCACCCATCGATCAGTGCAAGGTTCGACAACCCACTCTCCATTAACATATAACATTGTTCTAATCCAGCACCGGGATGGAGTGTGGGTGTTGTTTCGAGCAATGATGGCGCCTCGATCTCTGGGGCTCCCCTCAAAAATTTTGGAACAACAGGGCTTTCTCCATGTAAGACCATGAGCTCGCGCCTCCTTCGCCAATTCCTCCAAGAAACAAAGATAGAGGTCTGAAAGCAGCTCTATGACTTAAATATCAACAGCCGAAGATCCTTGGCCAGGAGCAAAATTGGCCCTCCACGCTTCCAAAAACTTCCACACCAAAACTGTTCTATACTTCAGCAAAATATAAAATTTCCGCTGAATGGCTACCTGAGGAGACTCTGTTTCTCCCCAGTACAAAACTTGCTCTTCCTTTTTGTACATCTCCTCAAAATTGATTGTAGCCAGTTTCTTCAGGCTAAAAGAATGAAAGAATTTAGCGACGTCATCAATTACCTGTGCCCGCAAATTCACAAGCAAGTCGATGTCTGCACAGATCAAAGAATAATTCTCCTCAGCAGGATTGCCCTTAACAGGGTCTTTCTCCACCAAAACTTCCTTCCCTTTATCAGCGGTAGGAATGCGAGGAAGACTTTTTAGAAACCAGGTCCACTTATTGACGCCTGGAATCTTTATTGATTTGCCCATCGTAATCTTTGTAATCTCCATGCTGGAAGAGGGCAGAGGAATATCGACTGGAATCATCAAAAGAATATCATCCAGCGACATTTTCTCATCAGCACTGAGCATATCATCAGCAGAGATTGGAGCCACAGATTCCTGGACCTGCTGAGCAGGATTGCCCTTAACAGGGTCTTTCTCCACCAAAACTTCCTTCCCTTTATCAGCGGTAGGAATGCGAGGAAGACTTTTTAGAAACCAGGTCCACTTATTGACGCCTGGAATCTTTATTGATTTGCCCATCGTAATCTTTGTAATCTCCATGCTGGAAGAGGGCAGAGGAATATCGACTGGAATCGTCAAAAGAATATCATCTAGCGACATTCGATCATCAGCACTGAGCATATCTTCAGCAGAGATTTGAGCCATAGATTCCTGGACCTGCTGATCTCCATCAGCAGGGGCAACATCAATAGTTGCTATTTCTTCATCAGTGTCACTCGCAGTGACCACTGGACGTTCAACTTCCCATTGCGCAACGAGATCGTCGTAGGGAAGATCAAACCAATGCTTCTCTTCTGTGGCAACTGATTGAGCTGTATCAGCAGGTGCATCAGCTTCCCGAGTTTCATTAAGCACCTGCTGAATTATTAAATCCACATCATCAGCAGATGAGCACTTTGGCTCCTCAACAGCTGATGGCTCCACTACCTGCTGAATAGGTATGGCTTCTTCTGCGACCGCTACCAACTCCAGGGTAGAAATAGAAGAAACAGATTTCTTCTTGACAGTCCTCTTCTTCTTAGGTACTGCTGCTTCAACATCGGCAGCAGGTCTCTTCTTCGAGGCAACCTTTTTCTTGGATGCCTTCTTAACTGCTGGTGCATCAGCAGGTTCTTGGGCACCACTTTTATCAATGATGGCAATATACCGATGAGTGGTCTTATCGGTAAGGATCTTAGATGGAGGAAACTCAGAAGACTCCCCCAGTTCCAAATTATGAAAACTCTCCAGAATGAGGCTGAGTTGAATAGCAAACCCCTTTGCTTGCTTCGATCCTGGAGTGACCATCTTCTTGAGAATGCCAAACAGAACACTGCCCCAGTTCATCTTGACATCACACACCACTGCTGTCAACAGAGAAAACTTTTCCACTGTAAGCGCATTGAAGGACCCAGCCTTCACAGATATGGATTTTGCCAAAATATCACATAGAAGACGAAAGGGCATCTTCATCTGGCTCTTGGATCCAGACAATAGCACCGGCTCTCCTGACATAGACACGATGCTCCGAGCGTCGAAAATTTTATCCTTAGGCATTTCAGAAACATCTGCCAAACCCACAACATGAAGATCAAACGTCTCTGCAAATAACTCCTCAGAAATCTCTACTATAACCCCATCCACTGAGCTAACCACCAATCCATCTCTCACATGCCCATTAGCAAAGAACTCAACAAGAGCTTCCTCATACACCACCGCAGAACAGCCCAAGAATCCCTGTAATCCAGAAGCAACCAGGGCCTGAAACATCGAAACCATCCCTGGTTCATCCATTGCCAGAACGGAGTCGAAGTCAACATGAACAGAGTTGCTGTAGAAAGACGCGGCCATTGCTAACGTCCGATGGCGTGATTAGTTTTTGAAATGATTTGAAAATATTTTGAAAATTTAACCACAAGGGGTAAAAAGTAAAAACGAGCGCCATTAGATAAATACGTCACAGCTGTTTATTGTATCAGCTTGGGTACTGTTAGATCTGATTACATATAAGCATCAACTTTATATACGTGAAATCTGAATAGATTCAGATCTCACGCATTCAGCTGACTTTAGCACTTATTAACTCAGATATGTTATTCCCCCTAAAGCAGATGTTCTCCTAACGCAATAGTTTACCAAATCTGAAGTACTTCACGTTCCCCTGAACAGAAAACTCAAATCTGAAATAAACAAAAGCTGTTCAGCATGCAATTTGTTAGCACAATCATAGATTAAGGCAATTCTAAGAGACCAAGAATGTTTCAAAAATACGAAAACTTAGCGTATGGTAGAGGCTTTGTGAAGATATCAGAAACTTGCTGGTCTGTCGACACATACTCCAGCCGGACGTCCTTCTTGAGCACGTGATCTCTTATAAAATGATGCCTGATGTCTATGTGCTTGGTTCTTGAATGCAGCATAGGTTTCTGGGTGATAGCGATGTCACTGGTATTGTCGCAGAAGATAGAAGCTTCAAAAGCATCAATGCCGTAGTCCCTGAGCTGATGTTGTACCCATAATATTTGAGCACAGCAGCTTCCAGCTGCTAAGTACTCAGCTTCAGCTGTGGAGGTGATGATTGAGGTCTGATTCTTACTAAACCATGAGATCAAACGATCTCCTAGGAATTGACAAGTCCCACTCGTGCTTCGTCTATCAATTCAACATACTGCGTAATCTGCATCATTATACCCGATCAGTTGAAAGCTGGAGTCTTTGGGATACCAAAAACACACATTACGAGTACCTTTAAGGTTTTTTAAAATACGTTTAACAGCAATTTAATGATACAGTTTGAGCTCTGATTGAAATCTAGCACATATACAAACAACAAACATGATATCTGGTATGCTGCCGTTAGGTAAAGCAAAGAGCCTATTATACCATGACACAATGGCAACTCCAGCTTCATCTTTATCCAATTTTATTGAAGTACTCCTCGGGGTAGCTGCTGCTGAAAAATTTTTCATCTCGTACTTCTTTAGCAGTTCTTTTGTATATTTCGCTTGATTATGTAGATTCCATTGTCAAGCTGTCGTACCTGAAGTCCAAGAAAGAATGTCAGCTCTCCCATCATGCTCATCTCAAACTTGACCTGCATTAGCTTCGAAACTTCTGGCATAGTTTGGGGTTAGTATATCCAAAGATAATATCACAACATAAATTTAGAACAATTAATACATGGTCATCCTTAAAAAATTTAAACAGAGTCTTATCAACTGTGCCTATTGTAAATTGATGTTCCAGCAGGAAGTTTGTGAGAGAATCATACCAAGCTCTGGGTGCTTGTTTCAACCCATATAGAGCTTTATCCAGTTTGTAAACAAACTCTGGATTTGTATGATCAACGAAGCCAGGAGGTTGTGCAACATACACTTCCTCTGTCAAGATGCCATTAAGAAAAGCACTCTTGACATCCATCTGAAAGACTTTAAAGTCTTTATATGCAGCATATGCAAGAAATATGCGTATGGCTTCTAATCTAGCTACTGGTGCAAAAGTTTCATCAAAGTCTATTCCTTCCATTTGTCTAAATCCTTGTGCAACCAGCCTAGCCTTATTTCTTTTCATCAAAGTCTATTCCTTCCATTTGTCTAAATCCTTGTGCAACCAGCCTAGCCTTATTTCTTGTTACTATTCCATCTTCATTCAGTTTGTTCCTAAAGACCCAACGAGTTCCTATGACTGAATGATTTTTAGGTCTAGGTACAAGTTGCCATACTTTATTACGTGCAAATTGATTTAGCTCTTCTTGCATAGCTTCTATCCAGCTTGGGTCAGCTAAGGCTTCATCTATTACCTTAGGTTCTATATGCGAAAGAAAAGCAGCATCAAAATGATCATACTGAGATAGCTGGCCTCTAGTGCGAACAGAGGATTCGAAATTACCTATGACTTGCTCAGGTGGATGATTTCTATTCCACCGAAGATCAAGTCCAATGGGATTTGATTGTTGTTCCCCCTGAGTTTCTGGATGGTTCGCAACTGCTGGATCAGCAGACGCCAATTGATGTTGTGAATCGTTAGCTTGTGCGTCTGCTTCCTGCTGGTAAGAAGTGCTCGCTGCTGGTACATCAGCAGGTAGACTTGTTGTGCTTCCTGCTGGTTCACCAGCTGGTGGACTCGCGATTGCTTCCAGCTGATGAGAGGTGCCTCCTGCTGGTATATCAGCAGGTAGCCTAGATGCTTGTTGAATATCTCTTGCGACTGAGTGATCAGCAGGAGATACCAATTGACAATTTCTCGCAACTGGTTGTCCAGCAGGTAGACTTGATGTAACTTGGGAATTGCTTGCTGCTGGTTGGCCAGTCGATGGTTGAGCGTCGTCTGCTGGTATATTTCTTTGATTCTTCGACGCTTCTTCACCAGCAGCTGGTGCACTTGTAATTCGATCCTGCTGATTCATGTTAGTTAAATCAATAACAACTTGAGTACCTGCTGGATCTTGTTGAACGTTGTTGTGCATAGTGACCACTGCTGGTTGTTCCCCCTCATCTGATTCTCGTTGTGCCACGTCATCGTCTGAGTCTTCAAGAGATGTTGATTCCAAACGTGAACACAAATCTTGAAGGCTTGCAGCTGAGTTTGACTTGAAGCTAGTTTCATCGAAAACAACATGAGCAGTTTCCTCAACATTTAAGCTTCTGCTGTTGAGCACTCTGTATGCTTTGCTCACTGCTGAATATCCTAAAAAGATACCTGCATCAGATTTTGGTTCAAAAGCTGTTAGATGCTTCTTGCCATTGTTGTGAATGAAACATTTGCATCCAAACACCCTGAAATAAGAAATATCAGGCTTCTTGCTATTCCAAATCTCATAGGGCGTTTTATCAACCATCCTATTTATCATTGATCTGTTTTGAGTGTAGCAAGCTGTATTAACTGCTTCTGCCCAAAATTTTTGCGAAATGCCTGAATAAGAAATCATAGATCTAGCAGCTTCTTTTAAAGTACGATTTCTCCTCTCAGCTAGGCCATTCTGCTGAGGAGTTCTAGCTGCTGAAAGCTCATGCTTTATTCCAATGTCATCCAGATAAGAAGATAA
>KQ999880.1:299397-333785 GCA_001598015.1 Dorcoceras hygrometricum | reverse complement strand
TTTTGAGCGTAGCGTTGATTTTGGAGAAAGCTGGCAGCAGCAAGTTACTGTAGCACGTGCTGGTGGTTGAATCAGCAGAGGTGACGTCAGCGTGACGCAATGAGAGCTGCTGGTTTTAGGTTTCGAATTTGAAGTTGCTGCTGGCAGACATCGCGCGTAGCGTGAGATTGATCGAGGTAGTGACGCGTGTTAGTCAACACTTTGGAACGTTGACTATTAGATTCAGCAGATGCGTTTGTATAAGAGATCAGCAGATGAGTTGAGTATTTGTCGCGAGAGCTATCGATAGATGTGGTGACGTAAGCGTGACGTATTCCTTGCTGCTGATAGTTTTTGCGTTGCGATGGTTGCTGCTGGTCAGCAGGCGCGCTGGTACGAAAGCGTTGAGAAGCGGCGTCGTTTGGTTTAGTAGATGCGTCGTCGTTTTGAGAGTTTTTCTAGCGACCAGCAGATAGAATGTTTTGGAGATAGAGCTGTGGTCAGCAGATGATTGTTTTGTTTGTGCGAGAGCTGTTGTCTGCTGGTATGGTGCTACGGCGTCGTCTAGATAAGTTGGAACGGTGTCGTTTTGAAGTGCTTTCACGCGAATGCTTTTGTTTGCTTCTGCTGATTTTATTGAAGAGAAAGAGTTAGTATCTGCTGATCGTTACCTGCTGGTTTTGTCGACTGCTTTGATAATCAGCAGATGTTGGATTTGAGAGATTATAAGTAGAAGTGTTGATCGACACTTAGCAATATTTTGAACCAGCCATATCTTATCTCTTCTTCTCCAACCCTCGTCGAGCTACTGTTCACCGTCGTGTTCTATCGCCTTTTTCCGTTGATCCCAGCCTTTGTTTTTGACATTCTTGGTGGCGCTGGACTCCTTGAGACTTGCTCTTTCCATTGATGCTAGTTTGGAAGATAGGAGCGACGAGTTGAGAAATCCCGAATGACCTGCTCGTTCGTGAATTGCTGGTTTCGTTGAGTAGATTCAGCAGTTGGTTCTTTTGAGCTTTTGGGTGAGCTTTTCTTGTAGTTTGAGCTCGGTTGTTAGTAGTTAATGCCTGCCTAGAAGTGTAGGAATTGAATTCAATTTCTGGCCGTAGGGTTAGCGTACTTATGAAGAGATTGAGCTAAGATTTTAAGTTATGTTGTAACAGATTTGAGCTTCCAGGAAGTTCCTGCTGCGTGATTTGAGCCAGGAGAATCTGTTAGGTAAATTGAAAGGGAAAGGTACGAATTGAGCAGCGCTTAGCAGCAGTAGGCATAAACGTGCTGTGATTGATGTTGTGAATCTTGCTGCTGTGAATTACGTGATTTAGTATGTTGACTGATTGAGTTACATTCTATTTTACGTATTGTGCATTGTATGCATTGAGCATTGATATTGATTAGCATCATGCATACATATTGAGCCTTTGACAGATTGATTTGATTACCTGATTGGGTGCCACGTTGTGACTGGCCGACTGTTGAGTCGAGTCCGAAAAGTCCAACGCTATCGTCGGAGTGGCGACTACCGGATTCGAGTGTCTCCACCGAGCTGTGATGGGCTGACGGGCCCCGATGATCACGGACCGATGATTTCCACCGGCTGATTGGCTGTGGGTGGTATAGAGGCTTGAATCGAGTTGCCAGTTGAGAGACTGGTCTAGCTATCCTATTCCTTGATAGCCTTCATGCATTCATAGCATTGATTGTAGCATGTTGCATGTTTATCTGCTTTGATAGCTCTTCGTACTGAGGCTTGACCTCGTATTTGTTTCTTGCTTTGTCTTGCTGGGTCTGCGTGCCCATTTGCAGGAGCTTTAGGTAACCAAGCTGGGCAGAGTGGAAGTTCAGCTGGTCGATCCCCTCATCCCTGAGTCCCAGTTTATTTATGATATGTATTGAACCGGGGGATGCCCCGTGTTTTTATGTATTTGGGGATCTGTCTTTTGAAATGATATTATTTGGTTACTTGTTGTATGAGTTTGAGTTAACTCCTATTTTGAATATCGAATATTTTGAATGTTTGATTTGAAGTTCAGGCCCTTAGTATTTCGAAAAATTTTTAAGCCCTGATTTTTTTTAGCTTCCGTGATTATGCGCTTATTATGTGTTAATTGTTCTAATTAGCACGGGGCCTGACACAGGTTCTTGTAATAGTTTGTTGCACATTCAAGAGCACTTTCGTGGGTGAAGGAGCTAAAGGAAGAGATGAGAGTCAGTTTCAATCCAGAGGAGGAAAAGGTGGTGATCAGAATACGTAAGCAAACCCTGACAGATATCACAAAATTATGTGCGAACATATGTCCAAACAAAGATGAACTCACTGAAATAAAGGATTATTCATCCCAAAGAGTTGCGAAACACACCACCAACAAGCGAGGCACCTGAATTGCCAGAATAACTACCATCAACATTAAGCTTATAACAACCGGGCGAGGGCCTGAGCCAGCGAACAAACACCAACTTGTGGATGTGCTGGGTACAAACATGAATGCCCATACAATGCACCGCCAAAAAGTAACCTAGCCAATGTTTGGGTCGAATAATGCGTGTTTTATATGTGTGAGACCCGAAAGTTTAGAAAGATTAATTGAGTTAATTAATCGGTGCTTAGGAGTTTCAGATTTGAGCGTGAACAAATCTGGGTGACCAGCTTTGAGTTGGTAGGCTTCGTGAGCGTATTTGGGTCAGATTTGATACTTAGAACAATTCTGGGAAGTTTGAGAATGTTGGTTGCAGCGATCAGATTTGAGAGGTGATCAGATTCGAGGTTAGAATCTGGTATCGCTAAGCAGATGTGAGTACGCTAGTGTGTTTCTGTAGCTGGTAGCGAAACTATGTCGTTTGGATTAGTTGGATCGATAACTTTTTGGCTTAGCGAGGGAAACTCAGATGTGAGTAGCGTTGGTCTTCAGATTCGATAGGATCTGAGTGTTGTGATGCGACGTGTTTAGCATTTCAGATTCGAGTAGCGGGTGACGTGTCCAGATGCGAGAGTGGACTCTGCGCGACGTCGTTTAGTTAATCAGGATCTGTTTTGATGAAGAGTCATATCTGATATGAGATTCAGATCCGAGTGGGGAAATCAGGTTTGAGACTTAAGTGTTGGTGGGTACTGTTCATCAGTTTTGAGCAGATTTGACCTTTAAATAGAGGACTTTGCCTTCGTTCTTTATTTTTCAGCTTCGACACTTAGAACATTTCCCGATAGCAAATCCTTTCGCGATACCCTAGCTACTGTTCACCGAACCTTATCTTCTCCGGTTGCCGATGGTAGACAGCTCCGATTAAAGTAAGAGTGGTAGCGCTGGACTCCTCTTGCTAAGACGCTTCATTTGGTACAGCTTTTGGAAGCTTTCGCCAAGCTTGTAGAGGTTCATGAAGACATCTCCCTTCTGTAGTCTGTTAGCATAAGCGTCGGATTTTCTTCTGCTGTTCAGGTAGCTCGTGGGTAAGTGTTAAGATCCTATCTTATGCTTGTTTAGAGCCTTCTGTTGTGCTAGAATGGTAGGATGGTGCTGATTGAGTTCGTAGCTCCCATTTGTAGTTTCTGTGCTACTGTCCCTGAGATTTTGTGCGTTGTTGCGTAGCAGGTTCTTGGATCTGGGTTTCTCGGGACTTCGTTGTAGTAATTGTAGCTCAGAAGATTTGAGGTACGGATGTGAGCTTGTTTTACAGCCTTGGATTGAGCATGGGTGATTATGCTTGCTGCTGTGTATGCCTTGCCTTGTTGCATCTGTTTCTGTGATTAGCTAAGTTGCCTGTTGCATACACGCATTATTGCATATTGAGCTCAGATCTTGTTTAGTCATGCCTTGTTGTATTGATCTTTGTGTACCAGGATGCCTGTTTTAGAGGCCGAGCGGGTAACTCTCGTCACCCTCATCTGCCTGCTGGGATCTGTTAGCCACTATGAGCGGAGTGGATAGCTCCCACATATCATGAGTTGGGAAACAGCAGGTTGAGTGATTGTTATTTCATTTGGTACCGTGTGATGAGACGAGTGGGTAGATCCCATATACTAACACACCCCGTGGCCACCATTGTTCAGTTGATCCATTGTTGTTGTCGAGCTGTTCTTGAGATCCCTTTGGCTCCCTGCTTTCGGTTGTAGCCTCAGCTCACGCATAGCATTTGCATATTACTTGTTGCTTTTCATTTGTTGTTTTATGCTGTTCTCCGTACTGGGGTTTTATCCCATGTCCCTCTGGGGCTGGTGTTTGTTTGCCTGTGTTTGTTGTTCAGGTTTCCCAGGTTACTCAGCTGGTCGTGGAGTTGACCCAGCTGGAGGTGCCCCAGGAGGTGGTTAGAGTGTCCCAGTTAGCGTATAGCATATATGTATCTATACCAGTAGCCGGGGACTGCCCTGTGCTTTTTTTATCCAGTTGTATTATGTTGTTCTTTTATGAGATACATGATGTACTGTTGTACTGTGTTATTTTAAACTAGGATATTTTGAGTATTGCAGTATTTTAAATTATGTTATCTTTCAGTCAGGCCAAAGCGAAAATTTTAACCACTATTTTATTGCTTCCGCTATGATTCGTGTGGTTTAACTCTGTGTTTATGCACGAGGCCTGACAATATGCTAGAAAAAAATAGGAGAGACTTTGTGCTTGAACCACAGCAGCCGTGAGGGATGAACCATGATGCTTAACATCATTTCGGGCAGTCCAGATGCATCAAATAATGATGAAAGGTAGAAATTCGAGCAAATATCCCCCCTAAGACCATTCATGACTCTTTTTCCCAGCATTAAGTAATAAATGGAAGTCAGTCGTGCAAGAATCCGAACTCTAAAGAGCGCACCAAAATAATGCCAAAAGTGGGTCACATGCCTCGTAAGAAAATATGAGTGAAAAATTCATGCGTGGCACAACATTGCCATCGGGAAGTAAGCTGAAAGCCTCGATGCCAAAAACCTCATCCACGGGAAACCACTGATTCCAAGAAGCTTATCGGATTTCTATTAAAGAAATCCACACGCCCAATGAATCTTCATCGGATAATGATTCACCACTCAAAATTTCAACTAGATAAAGAATACATACGCTCAATATGTAACACTCCAGATTTATTAGTTGTCACCAGTGTACCAACACTTTTCTTCTCAGCGTGTCTGTCCTCACTCACAAGCATCGTGACAAACTTCCTACGTTCATTTTCTTTGAAATATAAAGATAAGTAAAACAGACTTTCTACATTCATTTTCTTTAAATATAAATAAGTAAAATAACAAACAATCCCCCCGATATTTCAAAGAAAAATGAATAAGACTTTCTATTGTGACAAGACGAAAATGAAATGCATAGGTGATAGTTTCTTTGGATCTATGAACTATTGCATGGGGTGAGTAAGTGTTAATTCATGAAGTTTGGTCAAATTGATATCTATGAAGTTGGCTTCAAAAGTAATATAAGCAAACTTGAATAGTTGAACAAAACTCAATGAAGTGCAGTCCAATTAATCTTACTAGGATTATGAATGTATCTACTCAGTTATTCATACAATATGTGTGTATACAAGAACCACGACACATAATTACTCAGAGTCAAGGAAGGGAAGTTTGTACTAGGTCAAGCAAAGATAATACCAGCTATTCATACAATATGTCCGTTAGACTTCTCAGGATCTCTTTACGGTCGTTGGGGCTACTTATAGAAAATTCCAGATATACCAGAGATCTTTTTTTAACTAAGTACGACGAAATGTTTGCTAAAAGAAGAAAGCATTTAATGAAGACGTACGTGAACAGTAAAAGCATTAAAAACTCCACAGACAAATCATTTGGATATATACGACGTGTTTACTGGTAACATTTATTATCGTTGGATCCAAAGTATAAATTGGGAAGCCAACTAATTTCTGAAGAAATATACAAGCACGAAACAGAAAACTCTACGAACTTCAGCGACTCAAACAAAACAAGCTTAGAAAGCTATCTGCTTTTCAATTCTATATAAGTGTTCAACTTGTTGCTGAAACCTAAATTGGCTTTGTACCTAAATTTTTATGAGAAAGCCTGAAACAAACTGTAAAACACAGCCTGCGTGCTGGTGTATTGTGAGACTAGGAATTTAGTGTGGTGCAGCCAGCTGAGTGGTTTAGTATACCTTGTATACTAAACAAAGTTTTCTAGTGGAAATCTTTGAAAAGGAAGAAGGGAAGACGTAGGAGTTTAAGTTTCGAACTTCCAGAAACAAATTCGTGTCCCTAATAGTTTACAGCTTTAAGTTTCTAATCTGTTCACTGTTTAACCTCCAATCGGTGGAGATGAAGGCGATGATGTAGAGGTCGTGTTCTTCGACATGTCGATGAAGTTATGGAAGTTTCGGTTCTGCTATTGGAGTAGTAGCCAAACCTTCGTTTTCACCAGAGGCTGGAATGCCTTTGTGAAAGAAAAGAGTTTGAAACCCAAGGATATGGTTATTTTCTCGACCTACGAGCACAGTGACGGCTTGGATGAGGTTGGTAGAGTGTTTTCGTTAGATGTGTTGTATAATAACAATGCTGAACATCCTCCGATTTGAGATGTCCCGGTCCCCGACAACGGCGAGCCGTTTTTCATGATGGCGCAGCCTGGTGATGCTGGTCCGAGCCATTTCAAGAATGCTGTTGAAGACAAGGTTGTCAAACTTTTTGGGGTGAATCTCGTTTGAGTTGTGTTTAAATAGATTGCTTCGTTCAATCGTTTTTACGGTTATTTTAATTTAATAATCATTTTATAAATTGGTAGTCGACGGTATTTCGATTATTTTAATCCATCGAACTAAAAAGCACTCCGTTTGGACACGTTTTATAAAAATATTTTTATAAAAGTGTTTTTAAAAAAATTCTTGCAAAACGTTTTGGAAGTTTTTTTAAAGGTAAGTATGTGTTTGGACAACTATTTTATAAAAATATTTTTAAATTCAAAAATATTAGATAATTATTTTAGAAAATGATTTATAATTAAGACAATATTTGAATGATTAAGCTAAAAAAAAATTTAATTGACCATTCGCATAACATTCAAAATATATTTTGTATTCTAAAACATTATAAAACATCTTTCACTTATTTTTCAAAAAGTGTACTTCAAAACTAGTTTTTCAAAAATATTTTTCAAAAATATTTTATAAAATCTTTTCCGAACAAATAGTTTAAATATTTTTAACTTTAAAAACACTAAAAGCGATTTTAAAAAACTTGTCAAAAAGAAGTAATAATATTTCTAGATGTCAGTTTTTTAAACTGACTCCTCCTTTTCAGACAACAATGGCAAGCATTGAATCTCCCATGTAGACATGCTCTCACTTCCTTTATGAAGTGCAATGGAAAATGCATTTTTGTTCCCACGTATGTGCCTGATTGCGCCAGAATCCAACACCCATTTACCTTTGTCCAGCTGCAATATTTATCTCAGACACAACAGCTATAATCATAATATCCGCTTCCACAACATTGTCTCTTTGTTGATGAAAGCCTTCATTCCTATTTCTGCATTCGTAAGCACGATGGTCAGCTTTACCACAAACATAACAATCTCCTTTAGTGCGGATCGACTGGTTGGATTGTTTGTTTGTCTTTAACTTGTGGTTCTAGTATGATTTCTGGTATTTTTGCTTCTTCCTTTTTGTAATGGAGGTGTTTCCTTGGCTCATAGCTTGATCTCCTTACTCCTGATTTCGATGTCTTCATAAGGTTGGCCTTCATTGTTAACTGCTTGCCCGCTTCAGTTTTCTCCAGTTTCCATTTCTTTTGCTCGATACGAATGTCCAAGATTATCTGCTCCATATATGGTCATGTTCTTCCATCTGTGCTTGCTCGCATTCTTGTAATCTTTCCATGACTCGGGCAGCTTTTTCTTGATCAAGGCATCCGACAGAAATGACTCCGGAAAGGTAATATCCTCATAGCTTAATTCAGCAACAGTGTATGAAATTCATGAATTTGAGTCAATACTTCTTTCATTAGAAAAATGGTGGAAGTTTCCAATGGCATATTTCTTAATTCCAGTGTTTTCCACAAAGCATTTTTGTTCGAGAGAAGACCATATGTCTCTAGCACGTTTCTTGACATAGTAGATGTCAAATAACTCATTGGGCAAAGAATTAAGGATGACTGTCTTGCAATATGTATCAACATTATATTCTCCCGATTTCCATGTCGGTTTAGATTGTATGTTTCGTTGTTCTCGTCTGTTGGCTTTCAGTAGTTAGAGCAAACAACACTTTGCTTTTTCAAGCACAAATAGAACCTTAGTATATATTCTACCGTACGTTTAAAGTTTTCACAGGAATGGTTCAATGCTCTTTAGATTGTTGTTGATATAATTGTTGAACCAGATTCCGTATAACGAGAAAATACTCATTAGATTGTGGGAAAAATGATATGGATAGAACGAATTGAACCTATGCAGCAAAAACAAAATAGAGAACTCGACGGATGCCGAAATTTATTTATATGAGGTGTGTCAACGCACTGGACTAAAGAGTATTTTCACCTCCTCGAAGGTAATTATATGCTATAACATGATAATATTCACCATTATAGAACAATCTTGTATTGCTTATGAGTTGCACCGTTAGGAACAAGACTTCCTTGAACTTTTCTAGTATTTTGTCATAATAGGGAATAAGAAAAAAGATCGATATAATTTAAGTCATTTATGGTACTTGATAAAATAAAAGAAGTTTAAATTCAAATCAAATTAAAACATTGAGAAGGAAATATTTCCGGAAGTAATATCCTCATTTACATGCTCAATGAATCACCGGATAATGATTCACTCTTCAAAAAATTTATCGAATAAAAAAAGCACACATTTAAGAATCTTCACCGAATATTTAAGAAACTTCCATGCGGATAAAGGAGATTTTCTTCAATCATTTTGTTGAAATATAAAATATATAAAAAAAAATTATTAACATCGTTTTAGTATGAAAAATATGGTTCTCATAATGCTTAACCTTATTCCCAGCCTTTTAAAGAAATCATGCGATCGGATGAGTTCAAGCTACACATGAAAAGGCTTTCATCTCTAAAATATGTCATGTTATATAATTAATTTATGTATTACAAAAAAATTATCTAAATTATATATAAACGATATCAGCAAGTTATATATATATATATATATATACGAATTCGATATCCTACATACTTAATTTCCCCACCCCCTTCCCCAACTACGACGTGGCAGCATGCGATTCGTCCGAATTTAAAAAAATTGTTGAAGTTAAAATGTTGGTCCAATCACATCGTGACACGTGGCAGTCGGGGATGAAGGTGGGGAAATTGGTTGTGTAGGATATCATGTCCCATATATATATATATATATATATATATATATATATATATAGTATGTGTGTGTGTGTACAAGTTAATAGAAATAATAAGAAATAAATTACAACAAAAAATGTGGAAAGGTTTATAATTTGGACTAAATTAATCAAAAAATTATAGTATGCGATTAAAAATGTAAAACGTAAAAATAAAAAGTAAAGAAAGATGGCACATTAATGGGGAACAATAGAGCAGTTACTTTTGTATCCAGTCAAATAACCGTGGCCGTTGAATTGACCTTAAACTCCATCCTCACGTGCGAAAGGAATTATTATAAGATAGTTTTGGTTAGAACTTCTATGTGTTTATGAACTTTTAATCATAATTTTCATACATTATATTTATTAGAATTTTAAAAGTATTTATAGAAATTATTCCAAAACTACCTATATCTCATTTCAAGTTATCATCCCCCACGAAAGAAATAACACAAAAATTATAAAGTATGAAAATAGTATGATCTTGCGTCCAGTTAAGATCAAACGCTTATAATTAGATCAAAATATAGTGGTAAGTGCTTGATCACAACAATTGGTTTTTGATATAAAATAAGAGCTGATTCTAACAGATCCCACATAAGGCTTATATGATCAAAACCTCTACTACATAACAGAATGATTTTCAGCACTTTATCAAAACTGTTTTAAACTTTTTTTTAAAATATGATTACAAGTATATTTTTTATAATAATGTATTTTTGTCATTTTTTTAGATTTTTCCCATTAAGGTATACCATAATAGGTTCTATCTTATAATATTTTAAATTTTTCTGATGTAATAACTATTCATGAAAATATATTTTTATGTGGTGTCAACAGAGTACAACATAAACCTACTTAGAAGAACGTTCAAACGATTTTTTTAGTTAGGAGTCATAATTTTGATAAAGTGGTGATTGTTGAGTCTACATTTGGCATAAAACCAACATCATGTGTTTACTTCATATTATTATTTGATTATGGGAGCAATCATGGATGATAATTTTCCCGGTAAGTTTGGGACTCACGAGGAAAATCTGATATATATATATATTATTTTTATGCTAAAAATATTACTCTGATAATAAATATGAGTATGATCGAACATTTCTTAACTCGAACCATGAAAAACATTATTTTTTAGTAAAAAAATTACTTTACAAACTAAAAATATTATGATATGAACTTAATCAGACATCGTCTCGTGATATAAATATACGAGGTCGAGAGATATGCTCCTTTGTTAATTATGATATTACAAATTTATAACAAAACTAGATGTGATTCAAATATAATTATCAAATCCACGTTCCCCGGGTCAAAAGAATCTACCCACATTTCTATATATGAACTTGTAAAACCAAATCTAAACTTTAAACGTAATATCCATATACATAATATCGCTTAAAAAAAGGAACAATGTTGGAGAACGACAAAAACCTAAAGATGGTCAAACTAACTTAAAAACATATAAACAAAATAGTAAATTTTAATAAAAATAACAACCAAACCCACTAAAAAATCAAGAGAAGAGTAATAAACAATACACCCCCAAAATAATTAAACCAAATGCCCAATCAATGACAAAGATGCAATCCTCCTAATTGATTCCCTAATCCCCACCAATCGCCATTATAAAAATCCTCCCACTAATTTCTTCCTTCCACACTCCACCACCTCCATTACCTCTTAATAAAAGAGAGAAGAAAAAAATCTATACATACACAGCCGCTGTCTCTACACATTTCGGAGTCCTGCAAAAAACTGCAGAAAAAGCAAAGGCTATCATTTCCCTTTCCGAGTTACTGTGTTTGTTGACTCTTGCAAAGTGCAAAAATCTTCCATCACCCACAGTCTTTAAAAGACAGAACAACTGGATGGGAGAAATATTGGAGAATAAAGAATAATAATAATAATAAATAAATGCTTGAAATGGTGAAGTATTTGGCAGGCTCCGTCGGAGCCAGCGGCTTTGGGTCCAAATCCACCGCCGAGGAAGTCACCGAGCACTGCCACCATCTTCGGTCAATCACCGCCATCATCACAGGTACCTTCAAAAAATCGCCATCCTAGCTATACAGTAGCTGTCTGTATTTATATTTAGAATAAAAGTATTATTTGTTCTCGATTAATTTTGTAAATTTTGTAATTTTTTTCAGTTTTATAATTTTACGTAAATTTTATGGGATATTAGGTGTTATTACTCGATTCTTATTAAATTCTGGCGTATAAATTTTGGTTTTATTTGCTTTGTAATATGTATTCGCGTGCGTATCTGATTTTTTTATTTTTCATTTTTTGGTGTTACGAGTTTATTTTTGAGATATAAAATGGGTATTACTAATTTTTTAGTCAGATATATTTATTTATTATTAACAATAAAGTATCTGTACTCAAACTTATCGTTAAATATAAAAGTTGTTAACTTTTTTATGACGACTTTTTGGTTTATATTTTATTTATTCTCCAGAAAAAAGGATTTGGTTTCCATACTTTTGTGAGTTTGCAATCAGTTGGTAAATTGTATACTTTGGTGGTATAAATGAACTACTAATTTTCGTTAATATATTAAATTATTATAGTCAAATCATATATTGTTAGTTATAATTTTTATTTTTAAACTAGTCAAATTTATTAATATAACTCTGGTTTTTTTCTTTATTAATGTTCTTAAGATGATTGACTTCCTGGTATTGAACCACAGGCAAATGAGAGTGTGTTTGATAACCGAGGATAGTATCGTATCGTATGATCTGTAATACTTTGTGGAGTTTATATTATAATATGGAATCTTATAAAATAGGTAATTTTAATAAAAACTTTTTATATTTTAGAATAATTGTTTGTTAATTAGATGGTTTCTATGTTTTCCGAATTATCAATACCATACTAAGTACTTTTTTCTGAACATAATATGCCAAAAAATACTGTATATTATAATGTTTAGTTATACATAATTTTTTAATTGGATGAGAGTAATATAATATAAATAAATAAACATTTATAACTATATCGAATATAAAATATTTATTGTTTGGTTGAGAAACTAGAGAGGAGAGAAAATTAAGCAGCAAAAATGGTGAAAGTTATTTGGGAATTAATTAAATCTAAAACTATTCACCACTTACACAAACTCCCAGGGTCTTTCCCGGGGCTGAATAACTACTTTTTTATTATGTTATAATTTATTTTACCAGAAATATCCTTCTCAAGGTACAAAAAAACATTCTATATTCAGTTAATATAAAAAGTTATCATAATAACCATTGTATTAAAATTAGGTTTATCTATGACTAACTATTACAGTAAAATATTTCTTTGTTTTCTAATTTTTCAAATGATAAGTATTAAACTATTTTTACAGCCAAAGTCCAACGTTTGAAAGAGAACAAGATTATGAGTTAATAAATGGTAGATCTCTCCAATCTACCATTTATGTAAGTCACAAAGAGTTTTAAGCTACATCCTATCATAAGGGGGGTGTTGTGTATGCAACTAAATTGCATGTATATATTTTAAATTTTGTTCAAACGATTATAGGTGCAACATCCGGGATTGGCGCGGAAACGGCTCGAGTGCTGGCGAAGCATGGTGCGCGGCTAGTGTTGCCAACTCGGAGCCTCAAAGCCGCCGAGGAAACAAAGGCTAGTATATTGACGGAGAATCCCGAGTCGAAGATCATAATAATGAGCCTTGATCTCAGCTCATTGGACTCGGTACGAAGATTTGTAGCCGAGTTCGAGTCACTCAATCTGCCTCTCAATCTCCTCATGTAATGATAACATTTTAATCTTTTCAACTATAGAGTAAAGTAGAAAAATATATACAGTATATCAACGTCTTACATATCCATAAAATTTTTGAATAGAAACAATGCGGGAAAATTCTCGTACGATCACGCCATTTCCGAGGATGGAGTCGAGATGACGTTCGCTACAAACTATTTAGGTAATTTTTAATTTTTCTGTTACCTTTTAATTTGTTGCATCGTATTAAACTAACTAGTTTTAAGTATATAGTATATTTTAGGTTAGTTTTGAATGGACATTTTACTGACGGTGATTATAAAATATAAAAGATCCCATAGATGGTAGGCCGGCGATTTCCTTTCTTGGAATAATAAAATTCAAAATTTAGAAAATTCATTCGACAAATCATCGTTTCACTCCAACTTCCTCCCTGAATTCTGGGATTCACATTGACAATTACATATTTGAAGCTGTGTTGGGATCAATCGATTTTGGTTTTGACTTCAAATTCGAATTAATTGGACTATTCGTCCATTTCTTGTTGAATTAATTTTTGTATTATAACAAAAAAATAGGGCATTTTCTGCTTACGAAATTATTGTTGAGTAAAATGGCGACAACGGCGAAGGACTCCGGCATACAGGGAAGAATAGTGAACGTCTCCTCCGGCATTCATAGCTGGTTCTCCGGCGACATGATCGGTTATCTCGCCTTAATAACCACAAATAAAAGGTAGCTAAAGATTATTGTTGCTGCTGTTATTATTATGAATTGTGAATTTTTTATTTTTATTTTATGTTTTGATCCAATATTATGTGATTAAGGCTGCGTTTGGACACGTTTTATAAAATATTTTTATAAAGTTTTTAAAAAAAAATTTTTTGCAAAACGTTTTGGAAGTTCTTTTAAAGGTAAGTAAGCGCTATTTTATAAAAATATTTTTAAATTAAAAAATATTAGATAATTATTTTAGAAAATGATTTATAATTAAGAAATAGTATTAAAATGGCATTGGAATGATTAATCTAACAAAAAAAAATTTAATTGATCATTCGCATAAAATTACCTATATTTTATATTCTACAAATATTATAAAACATCTTTCACTTGTTCTTAAAAAAGTGTACTTCAAAACTAGTTTTTATAAAATATTTTTCAAAAACATTTTATAAAATCTTGTCCAAATACATACTTTAAGTTTTTTTAACTTTAAAACACTAAAAACGTTTTTATAAAGCGTGTCCAAACGATGTCTAAACTTTTTAAATATTTTTCTTATAAGTGGATAAAAGAAAGAGCACTTGAACAGCTTCCAAATTAAGCCGACTAGTTCTTACCCATAATGACTCAGATATGTGCTCTATATGAAAGTCTCGATCACATATAACGTACTCTCTCTATATAAATTAATTCGTAAGTTGGAATATAATGAAATTTTTTTAAAAAAGTTAGCCTATAACCTTGTATTGGTCAGAGGTCTTTGGGTCAATATATGTTTTTAATCGAGGTAGGCAGGGACCTGATGGAGATGACTTATATAACAAGTCGACCTCCAGTACATCACAATATTTCAGTAGGGAATATGCTACACAAGAATCTAATCCGTGAAGTTGGAGAGCAGAATCTCACGTCACCCTAATTTTATCAACTCGTTGTGCCCCGATAAAATATAATGCAAAATATAATGAATTGTTGCGTTTAAAGTTAGTATATTTTCATGTTGCGTACATTTATTTTGAAAATATACATTTTTAGTATTAAAATGAGTTTTTTCTTTAAAAAAAAAATGAAACGTTACGCTTGTTTCAATAAATAGTATTTTATCCGAATCGCATCACATCCTTAATCGAAAATTAAATATGGTTACCAGATCGAGAGACTGTGCTGGCTGAGATAAATGAATGGCGACTGTGCAATATTTAATAAATGATGTATTTATATTAACAGGTTTGACTTTATTCCCATGTAATTTATGTACTCTTTTGTCTGTTTGACAGTAAATTCGATCCGACACGTGCGTATGCTCTCTCGAAGCTGGCCAACGTTTTGCATACCAAGGAACTTGCCTCCAGACTGAAGGCAACTCTTATTTTCTATTTTAAATTTGTTTATCTGTCTTTTTTAATTTATCATGAAAATATATAATTGCATTGCAAATGAAATCTTATTATTGATCAATCTTGTGAGATTGATCTCTGATCCGGTCAAATTCATGAAATTGGTATTTATTCCTGTGGACATAGATCGGTTCAATCCGTCTCACAGAAGACATACGGTTTATTTTTATTATTTTTAATTTTAATATCAAGGAAATATTTAATTTGAATATATATTGGAAAGGAACTTATTAATTATATGTATTTTTTTTCAATTATTTTACATGATACAAAAATTAATCATTTAAATAATATCTCAGGAAATGGATGCAAACGTGACAGCAAATTGTGTGCACCCAGGAATTGTGAGAACTGGACTCACTAGAGACCGCGAAGGTCTCGTTACAGGTAAAATCTATATATTAAATATATTATTTAAAAACGTTTTAAAATGTTCATTTAAAACTAAGAATAGAACAAGTAAATTCAGCTTTAACTATTCTGAATATACTGAAAATAAATATTCTTGGATTTGTGTCATTAGTTTTTGGAAGATATATTTGATATATTATAAAATTTACGAGAATAACTTGATATCGCAAATACTAGAGTATAATATAATGGTGAAGAAAAGTCCACAAATAAGTTTTTTACAACATACTTTTTACCATTTAGAAGATGCTTAACCATTTTTTCTTTTACAAACCTTTTTATGTAACGAACATAAAACATATATTAAATAGCATTTATGTTAATTCAGAAATTTAAAGTGTCTTTTTTAAATTTTATTTCACTTTACCGCAACTTTGGCTAATATAAAATGGTCAACATCTGCAAATTAAAATGCTGTCAAAATTTTTCAATATGCAGATTTAGTATTCTTTTTGGCTTCCAAACTTTTGAAGACCATACCTCAGGTAATTGACATCATTTTTTTTTTTTTTAATTGCTTTATATATATGTTAAGGCTTGTAGCTTACATGCATGTAGTTTCATGTGGCTGACTTATGGCTAATAACATGCTACCCTTAATGACATAATGACATACTACTATAATGATATAATGTTGGGTTCTATGGAGGCATGTTAAGTTCATATACTCGAACCTAACTCAACCCCGAAAGCTAGCTCAAGGGTGGAGGATTGTCCAAAGCCATATATACAACTCTGAAGGACTTGATATAACTAACATGAGCAGGGGCGAAACTGGACCTAGGTAGGAGGGGGGCTGAACATGTACAATAAAATTCAATCTGGGTGAAGCCCAATATGCTATTATCCAAATTATATATATATATATCTCTGGCCATATACGAGGATGAATATCAGCCTGGGCTGAAGTCCAGGACAGCCTCCACATTGGGCCGCCTCTGGACGTGAGATAATATTTACATTATCTCGCTCCCTGAAATTATAGAATGGAAGCGTAGAGTATATCAATGGATGACCCGTATGGGCGGTACAACGCATAACTGCGGTCCTAAGCTCTGATACCATGTTAAAGTCATGAGTTTAACTTAACTCAAGCCCAAATCCTACTATGGGGGAAATTTGTCAGAGTCCATATATACCTCCGAAGGACATGATTCTTGAAACAAACATTGGTGATGGTTCTCTTTTTGTGTACGTGCTGCATAATCATACAACATGTTCACTTCGCTTAGTAGTATAATTTTAGGCTAACTCTATATAATCATAATAATGGTTCGCCGACAAATAAAGGAAATTGAATTCGGACTATTGATATTTATTAACCCTATGTTTGTGTTTCATGTGTGCACATTACAATTTTTAATGAACAAAAAATTTAATTGCATTTGGATAATTCATCCTAAGAGACTTCCATATACACGACTATATATATTTTTACAGGCAGCTGCTACAACTTGCTATGTTGCCACAAACCCGAATATGGCGAATGTAACAGGAAAATATTATTCCGATTGTAATGAAGCTTTGACGTCGAAACTCGGATCGAGCTTAGCCGAGGCTTCAAGGTTATGGTCTGTTTCTGAGCTTATGGTCTCCGGAGACTGTAAAGTGGTTTTTGATTCGTTTGGATCCCTTTCAAAGAAGTGAATAGGTGGAGCTAAATTAAATATGATTTGAAAAAGGTGGAAAATGTAGAGATTATATTATTAGACATATTTAGGGTATATTATGATGTTGAAAAAAGTTATAATTAACTACATTAGAAGAATTTGCCGTTCAGGACTTGCTTCTGTGGATAATATGTAAATCATGAGTATCTTTTTAGCACTTTTGGATAGGTAATTTCTAGGTATTTGTTTTTCTTTTTAGCACTTCCAGAGATTGGTATTTTCTGGCATCATATTTCCGCCGCTACACCAAAGACAAAACACAAAAAGACAATTGAGCTATACGAATTATCTTTCATTTTCGTAAGTATATTATTGCCCAAAAAATTATGATAAACTATCAAACTCACAGTTCAGATGCTACTTCAATTTGACTAGGTATTTAGCTATTGAGTATCAAATTCAGCAAAACCAAAATTTTTAAATTGGGTTTCAAAATTCATACTCTAATCCTCGAATTTTGACGGAGAAGCAACGGTTGACGATCTAGAAGGGACAATGGGATGCGTCGATCGATGGAGAAAGCTGCTGGAAAGAAAGGGTAGTGGGGACGGACTTATTCGACAATGAATTCAGCCCATGAGTTTGACGGCTATTATTCGCATAAAATGAAATTTTGATTTGTGCATGCATGTATTGTACTGAAATCTAAATGTTAAAAATCAAAGCCGGTCGACGAGTAATGACATGAAATGCACGTTATCGAGGACAAATCTGGGGCATATATTTCCAGACAAGCCAATTACCATGAGACCTGCTGAAACATTTATGCTCTGTTTGGATGCTCGATTAGCTTAGGACTGGAATATAATTCCGTGTTTGTCTCATTTTTAATACATGTTACGTAGTTCATCTAGCCCGTGACTATTAGCATTAGAAGTCTTCATACATGTCACAATGTATGCCTTTACACACGGAGGTACAAACCAGTCCACGTTTACAGTTGTGAAGGAAATGGAGGCAAATTTAGTATGTTACCCTTGGCCCTAACAAACCCTTATAAAGTAATTTTGCCCTAAATTCATTCCACCAGCCGTGCACAATAGGGAAGGAATATTCATTTTCTCGTTGAGTCCGAACCAAAGATTTGCGCGCCCTTAGATATGTTCTGAATGAAAAAATTTTCGTTTTCCATGCGACTTATGTCACTTGGCAATAATTTGTACTTCAGGAGCTATTGTTGTGCATGTATGTTGGACTAGTAACTGGTTGAGTTTGAAATGCTGTGTTGAAAACCTATTTTGGTTGTGTTTGTGTTCGTACTTCATTTTTTCATGTTTGAACACCATGATTCGTACTAATAGGAGGAAAAAGGTTCAAATTTTTTGCTACTTTCGAACTCCATGATCATTCCTACAATATGTAGACCTACCCAAAAAGCAAGCAGTCATATGTAAATCATTTTCTCTGTTGATATCACGACTTAATCCACCATAGACCCGTTTTTCATTGACGATGTTATTTCAGATGTGTGTTAGACCTTGCACTCAGCTCACAATTGCTTGACCTAGAAAAGGGAAGAGGAAAATGTTGGGACAGGAAAGATGGATAGGCGTGCAATTGAGGATTTGATGGGAAGGGGATATATGTATTAGGTTGTACATATCAATATGTACATAGGTATTTTGGTCAACAAAAAATTACACCACATTTTCATCATTTGATATAAAAATGAACCACACATGACACAACTCTTCCATCTCTAATATAAAATTTCCTACAAATATCTTAAAATTATAATTCAAAATAAATATTCATCAATAATCACATATTACGTACCAAACGGACCCTTATGGTTTAAGGGAAAGGATCCCCAATATTGGGCGACGATTGTTATGCAATTAATCAATCAATTTCTTATGTGCATGTGTCGGATTTTTTTTTTACTTTGTTTTAGGGTTGCTTAATGGGGCCTGTTTGACCCGGAATCGGTTCGGAACCGGCCCATTGAATCCAAACTAGAACCGATATTAAGAAACTGGACCCGGAAACACCACAAACCCATTATCTAATGGATTGGGGTGGGTCCAATAAAGTTGAACTGAAACAATCCGTTTCTGGTTCTGGTTCCGAACCGGTTCCAAGTTTCGGATCCAAAATCGAAATCGGAACTGGAACCGAAACCATATGTTTAAAAAAATTAAAAAAATGAAAAAGAGGGCCAATATGTAGCCGTTGCAAACTTGCAAATTTTAATTGCCAATTACCAATTAAACTTGCAATTCTTAATTGTCAATTACCAATTACCAAATTGCTATATATATGGATGATTTCTAAACTGTTTTTCACATAATCTCATTCTCTATATCTCCATTTTCAATATAAAGTTCTTTCTATATTCAACATTTTAAGCCAAAAAAAATTGTGATGGCTTCATCTTCGAATCGTGGTGGTGCTCTACGCGAACTTCCTCCCATCATTCCCGAATTTGGTGATGATTTTGGCTATATTCCCGACTTCGATGAACTTGAAGCCACTCACGAAGAGGAAGAGGCTATTTGACTTGTTGGCGAGGACGATAGGAATGTTCCAACACCGTCGTTCACTGGAACAAGCAACACGATGGCGTCAATAAGCACGTGCCGAGCGAACGAAGCAAAGTTTGGGATTACTTTAAAATTCAACCAAAACCAGGTACTAACGATGCTATAGTTGTGTGCAAAATTTGCAAAAATAAATATGCTTATAAAACGGGTTGTCAAGGAGGAGATACCAGAACTTTGAAAAAACACTTGGTAAAGGTACATAAACTTGATCTTAATACTCTACAAACACTTGGTAGATCACATACGCAACAACAAATTAATTCTTTTACTATTAAAAGTTTTACTATTACGAAAGAAATTTCACGTAGAGCTATAGTTAAATTCGCTATCACATGTGAACAACCTTTTTTAATAGCCGAACAAGAAGGTTTTGTTGAATTTACTAGCACTATTCAGCCCGATTTTCACAATATTTCTAGACACAAACTTAAGAAATATTTTTCGAGATGTTTCATGAATACAAAGAGTCATTAATTTCGAAAGATGCATTAATTTCGCATCTTTCGAGTATCTCTTGTAGAGTTAGTTTGACAACTGATATTTGGACTAATATCAAGTCTCAATCTTATCTTGTGTTACATGTCATTGGATTGATGAAACTTGGAAAATACAAAATTTTTTTTATCTTTAGAAATATTAGAGTCGTCACATTTCGGCGACACTATTGTTTTATATGTTTTAAATGTTGCTAAAGTTTTTGGCATACAAAATAAAAATCATGTCTATAACATTAGATAATACGAGTGCCAAATTCTACGCTTAGATACCTTAAAGATTCATTAAAACCAATTTTGGATGGTGAATTGCTTCATGTGAGATGTGCATGTCATGTGATAAACTTATGTGTTAAATGTGCATTCGATGATGCTTTGGGTACTGTTATAGGAAAATTTAAAGTATGTTGGAAGCTATTACGTGAAAAAAGATATGGTCGTGACTGGAAAAAACTGTGTATTTCTAGTGGAGTTAGATTTAAAAAATTCCCTCAACCTATTGAAACTCGATGGAATTCTTTGTATTATTTTCTAAGTACTATATTACGTTTTAAAGATTTGGTCACTCCATTTTATAATAATATTGCTGCAGAAGCTTTATTATTGACTGATGAATGGGATGTTTTAACTCAATATGTTTCTTTATAGGAAATTTTTAAAGAGACGACCGGAAATTTTTCTGGCATACACTATCCTACTGCACCGATGTTTTTACCTTTGATTTTTAATATGTTTTTTTAAAATTATTAAATTTCGTGAGGACCCACAGTTGCATTTTTTGTTTCAAGTATGGAGGATAAATTTTGTAAATATTGGGGAGACTATCACACTTGTGCATGGCTTAGCGGTATTGCTTGATCCTAGTCAAGGTCAAGTTGCTTTCGATATATTTTTTGACTATTACACTAAATATCTTGGAAAGAATGTTGACGATTAAAAGAAGTCAATCATACATTCTCTCCAAGAATTTTCTGATTTGTACGCAAAGGAAGAGAGTATACCGAGCAAGCCGCCAGAGTCGGAGGAAAGGTCGACACAACAAGGCAAAATGGGTGCCCTTGACTTCTACCAAAATTTCAAGCGGCAAAAGTTCAAAGGAAAATCAGTAACAAGACTAAATTCAAATGAGATTCAGCTCTACTTGAGTAAATATTCTGAAACTCCGAAAAATGTTTTAGAATAGTGGAAAGTAAATTCATAACTTTATCCTATTCTAGCAACAATTGCAAGAGACATTTAACTGTTCAAGCTTCAAGTGTTACTTCCGAATCAGCTTTTTCAATGTGTGGCCGAATTATTGGGGACCAACAAACTAATTTAAACGCAGAGACTCTTGGCATGCTAACATGTTTCAAGATTGGTTTGCTGCAGGAAAAAATAATCGGACTGTTGGAGCGATTGATGAATTTACAAGCTCTAGGTCCGATGAAGACGAAGAATATTCGAAATATATTTTAATAAATCGAGATGTAATTTAGATATTAATGAATTTCATGTTTCAATTATTTTAATATTTCACATTATATATTTTCTCTTGAAAACACTTAAAACAAAAATTGATTTACTTGCCAATTAATTTATAAAGATTTAAATTATTTAAAATTATTGGGTTTGGAACCGGTACGGAACCGTGTCTGAACCGGTTCATCCACTAATTTGGTAGTGGATTGTTCAGGTTCCGAGGCAAAAACTTGGAACCCGAACCAAACCGGAACCGGTTTGAATCGGTTCCGATTCTACCTAATCCGGAACCGGTTGGAACCACTCCGGAACCGGAACCATGAAACCATTAAGCATGACTACTTTGTTTAAACAAAAGTAAATAATATAAATTAACGTGGTGGCGCCTTGTGCACGTGCCCTATTAGGAAACAAGGAAGAATCACAAACAAGAAGCAAAGAAAAATATGGAATTGAGGGTCTAGACCCTGTGCAAGGTCTAGTTAAAGCCAAGAAGTTAAATCATGGAATTGAGGGTCTACACCCTCTGCAAGGTCTAGTTGACGTCCCGAAAAGTTTCTGTTATGGAATGATTTATTGTGAATCTTGAAGGCCCAGTCCTGTGCAAGGTCTAGACGACATCCGGACGAGTTTATATTCGATGCGCGTATCCTACAAAAATGGAATCACAAGTCTCTGAATAAAAAACAACCATTAACCCCACTTTTCCTAGAGTTCCTATTGAAACTAAATTATAACACACAGAAGGGACATGTAGAACAGTAGAACGGGTAACAGCAGCTCTGATGTCACTTTTAAAGACTCCCTTTTCTGGAAACTGAGGTTGTCTTGGATCTCCCATGTAGAGCTGCTCTTCCCCTTCCTTTAGTGTATGTGGAAAATGCACTTTTATTTACACATATGTTCCTGGGTGCGCCTGACTCTAATACCCATTATCTTTGTTCATATGCTATGTTATTATTACATCATCTGGTTCAACAACATTAGCTCTGCGGATGAAATCCTGCTTCCTGTTCCAGCATTCATATGCATGACGGTTAGTTTACCGCACATGTAACAACTCCCTTAACACGAGCTGTGTGGTTGGATTGATGGTTTGCCTTTAATTTGTTGTGCTGAGGCTTGTATGATTTCTGTATGATGTGCTGCTTCCTTTTCTCATTGAAGTGCCTCATTGGTTCATTGCTATATATCAGGTAGCATGCTCTAGAAGTTTTAGCAATTTTATCTTTTACAGATAAATGCTTTGTCGTTCCATTGTTTTCCAACTTGCGATTCTTCTCCTCTGTTGTCGATGATATGCTAAAAATTTGTATCCTTCTTCTTACGATTTTTGTAGTCTTTCCATGACTCTAGAAGCTTCTCGATCAATGCTCCTTAGAAAAAAGGCTCCGGAAGAATTATATCTTAATTGGTTATTCAGCCACGATGAAATGGTAGTCATGAATTTCAGAAGATATATCTTTTTCGTCCTTCATTCCAAAGTTGAGAAAGTTTCTAATGGTGTACTTCTGTATTCTAGCATTGAATTTTTGTTCAAGAGAAGACCAGATATCTATGACAATATATGTGAAACAACTATTTGACAGGGCATTGAGGATGATGGTCTTGCAGTATCCATCTGCATTTGCCCAATTCTCCAAGTTTGTTTTGTAGGTTGCACTGGTCTCCTCCGTTGTCTTTTCCATAGTTAGTGTTGTGATTCTTTGCGTGTTGTGAAGATCAATTTGAGAGAAATATACTTCTATTACTCAAGAATAGATTACAAGAGATTACAAACTCACAAGAGATTACAAACTCTAAAAACTCTCAACTCTCAAACTCACACAAGGAGGATTTCACTCTCAAGGGATGATTTACAATTGAGACTAAGATATCTATTTATAGAAGGTTGGAGGAGTGTGAACGGTTGAAAATTATACAGTGTGAATGGCCATCAACTTTGAAAAAATTGGAGGCTTGAAATTCAAGCTTTGTGGCTTCTTGCTTTTCAAACTTTGTGGCTGGAAGGATGAATTGTATTCTTCAATTCTCCCCCTTCAACCATATCCTGAACAAGCATCCGTGCTATGTCTCTATAGCTCCAACTTTTCTCGAGTTACCACCTTCGTCAACATATCTGCTGGATTCTCCTTTGTATGGATCTTGACTAGTCTCAACAGTTGGCGATAAATAAATTCGCGTATCCAATGATATCGAATATCAATATGCTTTGTACAGAAATGGTACATGGAGTTCTTGCTCAAGTCGAGAGCACTTTGACTGTCACAGTGTACCTTGTAGTCTTTCTGCTTGATTCCAAGTTCTTGAAGACATCGCTTTAGCCACACATTTCATTCCCAGCTTCAGCGGCAGCAATATACTCTGCTTCTGTCGTTGATAAAGCAACACACTTCTGCAATCGTGATTGCCATGAGACAGCTTCCCCTGCGAAAGTGTAGATAAATCCTGAAGTAGATTTTCTACTATCAATATCTCCGGCCATATCTGCATCTGTATAGCCCTCCAAGATTGTATCAGCTTCCCCGTAACAAAGACATAATTTTGTAGTACCCTTGAGATACCTAAGAATCCACTTTACCGCCTCCCAATGCTCCTTCCCGGGGTTGGAGAGAAATCGACTCACCATTCCCACTGCATGAGCAATATCTGGCCTTGTACACACCATTGCATACATCATACTACCAACTGCTGAAGAATACGGTACTGATGTCATTTCCCCGATCTCTTCCTTGGATGAAGGGCATGTACTCTTGCTCAACTTGAAATGATTGGCGAGTGAAATGCTGACTAGTTTGGCGTTGTTCTTATTGAACCTTTCAAGCACTCGTTCAATATACTTCTCCTGAGATAACCATAACCGTCGGTTGTTTCTGTCTCGAAAAATCTGCATTCCCAAAATCTGTTGAGCTGGTCCCAAGTCTTTCATGTCAAAAGACTTGGCCAATTCCTTCTTCAGTTGGTTTATTTTCGTTGCATCTTTTCCTACGATCAAGATATCATCTACATAAAGTAGAAGAGCAACGAAACTCCCGTCTGAAAATCTCTGAATGTAAACACACTCATCTGCATCAGCTTTCTTATAGCCTTGACTTGACATGCACGAGTCAAACTTCTTGTACCACTGCCTTGGTGTCTGCTTTAGACTGTACAAGCTTTTTTTTAGCTTGCACACGAGATTATCACCTGAAACCTCAAAACCTTCTGGCTGCTCCATATAGATTTCTTCTTCCAAATCTCCATGAAGAAACGTCGTCTTCACGTCCATCTGTTCAAGCTCCAAGTTCATACTTACGACTAATCCAAGTATAACTCTGATTGAAGTCATTTTGACTACCGGTGAAAAAATCTCATCAAATTCAATTCCCTTCTTCTGTTTAAATCCTTTGGCTACCAGTCGTGCTTTGTATTTCACCACTTTTCCGGTGCCATCTTTCTTGAGCTTGCATACCCATTTTTTTTTAGTGTCTTTTCCCTTTTGGAAGTTCCACGATCTCATAAGTGTGATTTTTCTGCAGAGATTCCATATCATCCTGCATTGCGATCAACCATTTTTCTTTATCCTTATGAGATAATGCTTCTTGGAAACTCTCTGATTCTCCATCTTCAGTAAGCAGAAGGTACTCGTATTCTGAATATCTTCTGGATGGAATCCAACCTCGTTCAGACCTACGAACTTCTGGAATATTCTGAGAAGATTCTCCATCATCTGGGCCTTGTGATGGTCCTAGAACATCTGGCGGAGCAGGTTGTGGCTCCCCTGCTCAACACCCCTTCTTCCTCAGCTTCTGCTTCTGGCATATCTTCTGGCACTATATCATCATCTCTCATGAATGGTTCTGTTCTTGCTTCTGGTATCTCAACAACATTTGACTTCTGAGACATTGTGGAATTTTCATTGTCTTCTATCGTCTGGCTTTTGTGGAACACAACATCCCTGCTTCTGATCACCTTCTTCTCCTTTGGATCCCATAATCTGTACCCAAATGCTTCATTTCCATAGCATATGAAAATGCATGGAGTGGTCCTTGCATCGAGATTCTGTCTGAGCTCCTTGGATACGTGTGCGTAAGCTAAACATCCGAATACTCTTAAGTGGGAGTATGATGGATCCTTTCCAGACCACAGTTTCTCTGGAACTTCAAAATTCAGTGGTACTGATGGTGATCTGTTGATGAGGTAACAGGCGGCTCTGACTGCTTCTCCCCAGAATGGCTTTGGCAGTTTAGCCATACTGAGCATGCTCCGAACACGTTCCATGATTGTCCGGTTCATTCTTTCTGCTACACCATTGTGCTCAGGGGTACGTGGGAACGTCTTCTCATGTCGAATACCGTATGTTTTGCAATACGCATCGAACACCTTGGAAGTGTATTCACCTCCATTATCTGATAGGAGACACTTCAATTTCTTCCCAGTTTCACGTTCTACTGTGACATGAAACATTTTGAAGCATTCAAATACCTGGTCTTTTGTCTTCAGGAAATAGACCCACAACTTTCGAGAAGCATCATCAATGAACGTCAGGAAAAATTTGTTTCCGCCTAGTGATTCAACCTCTAGGGGACCGCAAACATCAGAGTGTACCAGACTGAGCAACTCTGATCTTCTCGTTGAAGAGGAACTAAAGGTGACTATGTGCTGCTTACCAAATAGACAATGATTGCAAGGATCCAGCGCAACATCTTTGTCAACGGTTATAAGCTCCTTCTTTATTAGGGTAGACAACCCTTTTTCACTCATGTGTCCGAGTCTCTGGTGCCACAAATTTTGAGAATCCTCCTTCTCAGCTACGTTGAGGGTGTCTGTACATATCTTCACATGAGTTTTGTACAGTGTGCCACAAACATGTCCTCGAGCGATTATCATAGCGCCTCTTGAAAACTTCCACGTGCCTTTGCTAAAATGATTATCATAGCCCTATTTGTCAAGGGCTATTCCTGAAAGTAGATTCAGCCGAAGATCTGGCACATGGCGGACATCCTTCAAAGTAATTGTACTCCCTGAACTTGTCTTTATCTGAACGTCACCAAGTCCTACAAATCTCAGAGGAACTGGTGTTTCTCATCTTCACTCGTCACCGGCTTTATATGTAGTGAAATAGTCTTTGTGTGGAGTCACATGGTAGGACGCTGCAGTATCTACCACCCATTCCGTGTCTTCTCTTGAGACGTGAAGGCATGTCTCATCATGGGTTGAACAGAAAGCTACATCTCCAGAAATAGTGACTAGCGTTTCTCCACCCTTGTTCTTCGGCTGTGAACTGCTCTGGGCTTGTTCTTCTCGCCATTTGTAGCAGTTCTTCATATGCCCTTCTATTCCATAGTTATGGCATTTATACGAAGGTTTTCTGCCATCAGTGGATCTGCCCCTGTTCTTGCTCCTGCCTCTCCATTTGTCTTTACCCCTTTGTTGTCTTCCTCGGTTCTCTGTGATAAGGGCATGGGTCTGATCGGTGCCCATGTCCTTCCTCCTGGCCTCTTCATTGAAAAGGGCATCCTTAACCAAAGACATGGTAAGTTTGCCATCTGGAGCCGAGTTGCTGAGAGAAACTACAAGTGTTTCCCAGCTATCAGGAAGGGAACTGAGAAGTAAGAGTGCCTACATCTCATCTTCAAGCGGCATCTCTACAGACGATAACTGGTTTACCAGACTCTAGTACTCACTGGTATGCTCGGCAACTGAAGTTCCATTTTTCAGCTTCATGTTGACTAATCGCCTCATTAATAGGGCTTTATTTCGAGTTATCTTGGCCTGGTACATGTCCTCCAGCTTCTTCCAAAGGGCATATGCGTCTGTATCTTGTGCAACGTGGTGGAAGACACTATGGTCAATCCATTGTCGGATCTGACCAATAGTTTTCTTGTTTGATTTCCTCCACTCTAACTCCTTGGTGGGATCGGGATTTTTACCCTTTGCTTCTATGGATCGAACAAATCTTTACAACTAGGGAGATCTTCCATCCGAGGTCTCCACAACGTGTAGTTGGTGGCAGTGAGCATAATCATAGCTCCGGAATATGATGTTGACTCTTTTGTGGTCATTTTCAATATTTAATTTACCAAAAATAGGAGCTGATTCTCGTAAAACGGAGTGCACCTTTGTGTTCGGGACAGCCAAAAATGGTGAAATAGGTATTTTGGGGTCAAAATTCAACTTCTGAAAATTTTGAGGGCAAGATGCAATTTTTCTAAAAGTGTATATTTTCAAAAAAAAATAAAGGGGCCAATCTGGATTTTTTTGTAAAAACAGGTACTTTTCTAAATCTTTCAGAAATATTGAGGGACTCAAATGCAATTTTTGGAAATTTGAATAGCACTGGTGACGTGGCGTAGACTGGGCGGTGTCATGGCTCTGACTAGGCACTGACTGGACGATGACGTGGCTCTGACTGCGTGCTGATGTGTCGGGTACCGTTTATCATCTTCACCGGCGAACGGATAGTGATTCCGGTAGTGTTGACCAAATTTTGACCGTAATTTCTGGGCTCGTTTCAAGTTGAAATAATACGCCGTTTATTGAGTTGGACTCCTTTCGAAGAGACGAATCCAACCGTATGCTCAGATTTTTATTTTGAGCAAGTCGCAAAAAACAGAAAGTTTAAAAATTTCAACCAACACCTCTAACAAGGCTCTGATACCACTTGTTGTGATTCTTTGGTGTTGTGAATATCAATTTGAGAGAAAATATACTTCTATTACTCAAGAATATATTACAAGAGATTACAAACTTACAAGAGATTACAAACTCTAAAAACTCTCAACTCTCAAACTCACACAAGGAGGATTCCACTCTCAAGGGATGATTTACAATTGAGACTAAGATATCTATTTATAGAAGGTTGGAGGAGTTTGAACGATTGAAAATTATACAGTGTGAATGGCCATCAACTTTGACAAAATTGGAGGCTTGAAATTCAAGCTTTGTGGCTTCTTGCTTTTCAAACTTTGTGGCTGGATAGGTTGAATTGTATTCTTCAGTTAGGACAAAGAACCTTTGAAATTTCCAGCACAAGCCGAACCTTGGTGTGTCATCGTTTAAAGATGTCGGCGTAGTGGTTCAATGCGGGAGAGGTCAGTGGCTAATCGGGTAGCAGATACGATTGCAGATGTCGATTCCGTATATCACAAAAATACTCTTTAGATTGTTTGAAAAATTTGTAAAATGGACAATAAAATATTGGGCTTGAACTGCAGGAACAAACAGAAAGTTTCTCAGGAAAATAAGCTGATTCAGATTGAAGCGTGCTTAAGCAAGAAACTAAAAAGCCTTTTGCACGTCCTCAAAGGAAATTTCTCGATACAAAAGGATCAAGGTCAATTACTCCTCATAGTACAACAATTTCGTCTTGCTTGTTATACAGATCGGAATAAGGTTTCTCTGAACTTTCTAGTAAAACTTGTCACAATAGGGAAGATAAAAGAATGTAGAGAACTCTAATTTTGTTCTTCTATATCTCAATAGTAAAATATTCATAATTTTGGTGTACCAAAAATTTCATTATGAAACTAATCAGTTTCAAGGGGCGAAATTCATCACTTATTATTATCTCGATGTAAAGCTAACGAATCAGTCAAGATGTGATAAATCAAAATCAATCATATCAGCAACTGAATTTTTTTGCCAAACTTGCTTCTTGCCCATGTACTCGTAAGGTATCCCAAAATTTCTAGCCTCCTCTTGATCAGACTCATTGGAACCCCCAGCTTCGATTCCGCCCGCCAGTGAGTGAGGCTTATTTTGGTCCTGTTATAAACGCCCTGGCTAAACCTATTGAACTCCGATAGATTTATGGAATTGGTTATTAGTTATTATTTCTTAAGTTAAAAAAAAGAGATAAAAAGGGGATATTATGCGATTAATTAGACATAATCTAACAATGATTGAGCTTTAGATCAGATTATAGTTTAGCCGAGATTGAACAAAATCATATCAAATCAAAACAGAGTGTATTGAGATAGATTAGTACATAACAAGTTTAGTCAACAGGTTAGAAGAGCGACATATCAGATTACAAGAGTAACTTAGAGATTAGATCAGCACGAGTTATTGGTTCGGATCAGGCTAAAATTTCAAATCAGTTCACATAATCAAAAGTAGATCGGACCAGAGCTTCATATTAGATCAGATCATGGCTGATTTTGAGGTATTGTCTTAAACTTTATATTTATAGTCGCTGACCAACTCATACAAAAATCAGAATATTATCAGAGTTGTTAGAGTACGAGGATTGCTTTTTTGAGCAAAAAAAGGAGCATTTAATATCTGTCAGGCCTCGTGCTCACAACAGATAACTCATGCGGAAGCTATCTAAAAAGTGGGTAAAATTTTCGCTTTTAGGCCCGACGGTTTTAAATGTAAAATTTAAAATACAACAATACTTAAAATAAGTTTCCCAAATCATAAACATTCAACAACAAAGCATACATAAGTCCAACATGTATCATAACTCCCCCCTACGGGTACACCAACAAAGCACAGAGCAACCCCCTGGCTAACTGATACATATATATATATATGCTATATGCTACTGGGACACACTAGCCACTTCCTGGGGCACCACCAGCTGGGTTGAACCCACGACCAGCTGTAGAACCTGGGTTTCCTGAAAAAAACGCAACAAAGAAACAAACCAAGCCCCGGAGGGACATGGGGTTTACGGAGAGCAATAATACAACAGAAATAACAGCAAGGAAAAGAATGCAGGTGCTATGCATGAGACGCCAAGAAACAAAGGAAATCTCGACCCACCAGGAAGCTAAGGGACTCAAACATAGCTCCAAAAAGAAACATCGACAACGAGGGACATGGGGTTTACGGAGAGCAATAATACAACAGAAATAACAGCAAGGAAAAGAATGCAGGTGCTATGCATGAGACGCCAAGAAACAAAGGAAATCTCGACCCACCAGGAAGCTAAGGGACTCAAACATAGCTCCAAAAAGAAACATCGACAACGAATAGTGGCCACGGGGTGAGTTCACAGTGTGGTAGTGAGCCACTCGCCATGATACTATACCCACTTACCGGATGCATCAAACAAATCGACCTGCTGTTGCCTCGCCCATGAACTGTGGTAATTAACCACTCGGCGCATGGTGGCTACGATCCCAGCAGGGAGATGAGAGTGCGGTATAGCCGCTCGCCCTCACATCCTGGTAAGAGAACAATGACAATGCAACAATGGTACAAAACTACCAAAACTGGAAAGGAATACCGTGCGTGTATGCAACATGCTAGAATGCAAGCATATAACCATATGCAACGCAGCAAATACACCAATAGCATACACAATTCTCAACAGAACACAACCAGCAGGCACGGCGAATCCACATACCAGCGACTACCATTCATCCAAGCCATAATCTCGCTGTAATAAAAGCTCAAATCCGTACCTTGTACTGAGCAACAATAACACTGCGAGAAATCCCGAAGACTCTGGTAAAAGCCTGCTAAACACACGACATACAGAACATAAATCCAACGGGTTTCTAATAAAGCTCACGGCTGGAGTTTAAATACCAAAGCCAGCTCTCAATCTAACCCATACAACTTAACAGGAAGCTAATCTAAAGGCTAGGAACAAGATCTCGAAGCTAATTCAAAAGCTACCTGCAACTTCGAAACGTACGAACACGAACAGCAACTTTGTGCTTTTGCTCCAGCTAACAACAGCCTTTACAAAAGGTATAGGGTGAAAGAGCTCTTCGAGAGGAGTACAACGCTACCTCAACTGTCCAAAACAATGGCCGGAATCGACGGGAATCTACCGGAGAAGCTCACGGTGAATAGTGACCAAGGGTTGAAGAACAGGGAACGAAAATCGGGAAATATTTCTCTAAGTATGGGAACTGGTAATCCACAACGAAGACCAAGTCTCGCTATATATAAAACTCTCAACTGCTGCTACCAGCAGGAGCGCATTTCCATCGACAAAACCAGCAGGAGCAATAGTCGACGCATTCTCCACCATTAACGACCCTCGACTGCCAGCAGCAACAACAACAAAAGAGCTTCTAACGCTAAGCCAAAACGGAGTCGCAGCAACTAAACCAAACGACATCGCTTAGGATACGCGATTCTAAATACCAACTGCTGGTCATCCAGCAGTAATACACAAAACAACGTAAAGCACTTCCTCCTGCTGATACCAGCAGCTCGCGCTACAGGAAGGTTGACCCGCGTTGACAACCAGCAGGCATACAATTAACGCGATACCACCCACCGACTGACGACAGTAAAGTCTACTTCATCCACACAACGCTCAACAGTAATGCTTACGTCGACATATATGTTATCAGCAGGTAATATAAACTATCTACTGGTTCCTCAAAACGACACCGTTCGAAATTCTATAGCGCTCTCCTGCTGAAATCCACGTAAACACTGTTGTCGCCAGCTACCAAAACAAAGAACACAGCGCGCTAAGCTACCAGCAGCAAAGCTTACGTCAGCGACTACGATGCCAACACAAAGCATGACGTCATCAGAGCTGTCACCAGCAGATACTTCTAAACCCAAAATTTCGAAAATCTCCAGAATTACTCTAAGGAGGAAAATCGACCCGAAAACACAATTCAAACATGCAAACAGAGATCTGAATCCCCAAAAATCATCAAAATTCGATAACTTCAACAATTAATCCTTAATCAACATTTCAGGTCTCACAATATCTCAGTACGGAGATGGTACAATACATTGAATACACATTTATTATGTGAAGGCAACATATGGGGATTTATCGGCTGAGTCTACTGGTAACATTTATCAAGAAGCTATAAATTGGATCAAAAGATTTGTGAAGAATCTTAGCTGTCAGAACAATTTTATGATTTACAAGATTCACAATCTCTTTTTAAAACATTTTGTACTCATTTGTAAACATATTGATGTTGTATTCAGCTTAGTTGAAAACAGAATAGGACGGATGCATTTGTTATATATCTTTTAAGCCTTAAAAATACTTTGTAAGATAATAGAGGTGGTTCTGTTTTCAGTAAGAAGACCTGGATTTCAGATCAAACTCGATCTGAATGAGTGGTTTGGATATACTCCTTATTCAATTCAAAGCCTTCTAATGGATATGCTTCCATTGTTGGAAGAAATAGAGACGTACAAGCGTTACTTTAAACTTTTAGAAACAAATCTATATGTTCCTTGTATTTTTATATGTCCATAATTTTGATTCACTGATTGATTGAGCTTTTTCGCACATAACTTTTGTCACTCAAGAAATCATATTAGACTGAGAAGAACTGGTAATTCGATTGCTCGATCAAACTCTTTAAACCAAAATATTTTTGGAGAGACGTTTTTAAACCCCCCCCCCCCTTTTAAATTAATTCCAGATTCTATCAAGTGGTAACAGAGCAAAGCTAACCCAGTCTAAGAACAAAATTTTTCAAAATTAAGATTCTTGATTGCATATGTTCATAAGATTCCTATGGTTTCAAAGAAAATCATGATGATTGAAAAATTTTTATGCAGGCATGGTTGGGTGCTCAGATGATGATATATACTTCATATTCAATTCAAAGTCTTCTAATTGATATGCTTCCATTGTTGGAAGAAATAGAGACGTACAAGCGTTGTTTTAAACTTTTAGAAACAAATCTCTATGTTCCTTGTATTTTTATATGTCCATAATTTTGATTCACTGATTGATTGAGCTTTTTCGCACATAACTTTTGTCACTCAAGAAATCATATTAGACTGAGAAGAACTGGTAATTCGATTGCTCGATCAAACTCTTTAAACCAAAATATTTTTGGAGAGAGTTTTTAAACCCCCCCCCCCCTTTTAAATTAATTCCAGATTCTATCAAGTGGTAACAGAGCAGAGCTAACTCAGTCTAAGAGCAAAATTTTTCAAAATTAAGATTCTTGATTGCATATGTTCATAAGATTCCTATGGTTTCAAAGAAAATCATGATGATTGAAAAATTTTTATGCAGGCATGGTTGGGTGCTCAGATGATGATATATACTTCATATTCAATTCAAAGTCTTCTAATTGATATGCTTCCATTGTTGGAAGAAATAGAGACGTACAAGCGTTGTTTTAAACTTTTAGAAACAAATCTCTATGTTCCTTGTATTTTTATATGTCCATAATTTTGATTCACTGTGTAATGCCCGAAATTATTACATCAAAATTTAGTGATTTGAAGTTCCAAATGATTGATTTTTGATGAAGTTGAATTTATGAGCCCGGATTTCTTCTGGAAGTGGTGTGTGATTCAGGAATTTTGCATCGTTGGATTTCGCTAAGTAATCGGGAACCAGACGAAGCAAAGTTTGATAAAATCGATCAGCAGCAGGTTACTGTAGCAAAGTCAACAAAAGTCAACAGTACTGTAGCTACCTGCTGGTATTTGTGTCGTTGGGAAAGGATTGCTGCTGCTGGTAGTAGACGCGCAAATACAAGATTCAATAAGGAAGCGCCACATGTAGGTTACTGTTATGCATGTGGGAACCAGCAGCGAGAGTTCTGTGTGAACCTGCTGGTTTATTCACATGGGAACCAGCAGCTAGAGTTCCTTACGAATCTGCTGGTTTATGCACCTGCTGGTTTATTGATGTATCGACTGGTTTTGATGACGTAGGTGCGACGTCGTCGTTTTGGTAATAAACGCAAGCCAGTCGATGCAAGTATGTGAAATTTGGT
>KQ999880.1:263754-280922 GCA_001598015.1 Dorcoceras hygrometricum | reverse complement strand
GTGTCACGAGCCGCTACCAGGCCAACCCTGGCCAATTGCATTGGAAGGCCGTGAAGGATATTCTTAAGTACTTGCGAAGGACTAAGAATATGTTCATGGTCTATGGGGGTGGTGAACTGAAATTGGAAGGCTATATTGATTCTAGCTTCCAGTGTGACGTGGATGATTCGAAATCAACCTCTGGATTTGTATTCATGCTCAATGGTGGTGCTGTCTCTTGGAAGAGTTCCAAGCAAGGCACCATCACGGATTCAACCACTGAGGCTGAGTACATTGCAGCATCAGCTGATGCTAAGGAGGCCGTTTGGATAATTAATTTCGTCCAAGAGTTGGGCGTCATTCCTAATGGAGTTGGTCCAGTCCCGGTGTACTGCGACAACACGGGTGCCGTTGCACAAGCAAAGGAGCCTAGGTCTCACCAAAGATCCAAACACATACTGAGGAAATACCACATAATCCGGGATATTGTGGCTAGAGGTGACATAGCAGTTGAGAGAGTCGCCTCTGCAGACAACGTTGCTGATCCACTTACGAAGCCCTTGCCTGGACCGTTGTTTGAAAAACATCGCAAAACAATGGGACTGCGTCTGATGAGTAGTTGGCTTTAGGGCAAGTGGGAGATTGTTAGAGTAGATGCCCAACTAGCCAACTTGTGGCGTGTGGGTTTTATAGACTCTTGTACAAACAATCTTTATATATGATATTCGCATTCTTTTATATGGCATTCTTTACTTTCATTATGTGTGTAATGATTTACAATTGCGTTGAGTAAAGACCAAGAATGCACTGAAGCGTATGTTAGATGTGATAGTGGGTATGACGGCTATCATGAAACACATCTAATAGTCGCTGTGTATTCTGAATATGTTCCTAGTAGATTGGGCCGTCAAAATGAGGATAAGGCCGCCCGAGTTCGAGAATAGTATCTGCGATGCGAAGTACCATGTTTTATTGATAGGGAACATTGTGATGTTCTGAGCATGCAGATAGATAGTGAACTGGTGATCTATCGAACTACCCTCGTTCGGACTTTCCAAGTGGTTATCATTTGTCGAGTGGATAAGTCCGAGGTCTTGGTTGTGCTGATTAGTCCTCACGACTCGAAACGTCATTGAGACTCTACATGATAGGCGTCTCACTTTGACCCATTTGCCGACTCACCTGGAGTCATAAGGCGTCGGGATTGGGTGAGACCCCGATGCATGTAGGAGTCGATGCATCGTTGTCGAGGATTCACCGCTCGCAGACATGCGTGGATATCCTATGCTATCTGAGGAGATAATAGTGTATAAATCTCTGGCCAGAGTACTAGAAGTGTTTTAGGTAAATGTGTTTACCTAGTTACGCTCGCGATGTCACTATTCGATCTCCAAGATGTATGCATAGCTATCGGATCTATAGCGACTCTCGATTTACCAATGGTCGTTGATCTGATCGGGATATATGGATTGAAAGGACCGTACTGTACGCTAACCACGACCGACTGGTTCTTGCAGGTACTATCAGTGATACCTAGGGGATCATGGGGCGATGTATCCGTTGGGCAAGTCCGGAATTGTGATTCCGGAGCCGCAATGATTGTGGGCCCACGGCTAGCTGTATCCCTGAACCATTGAGGGTCACACAAGTACTAGATTCGAGATTCCCGCACGGATACTCAGCTCAATGTGTTGAGCACGAGAAGAGGATTTCGGGAAGTGCGACTTCCTAAAAGTCAACAGGGGTCAAACCGGGGTTTGCCGCTGTTGAGGGGCAAAACGGTCTTTTTGCACTGGGGTTCTGAAAAATGGTTTTTAAGATTATATTATTCAGTTTTGGAAACTGAGCCGATCGGTCCGATCTGATCGGCGATCGGAGTTACGATGAAGTCGCGGCAATGGATATCGTCATTTGGACCCGGGCCCGATGGGCCGGTCCAAGTCCATTGTTAGTCTATTTAATTAGACATTAGGGACTTCATAAACAACTTAACTCATAATAACAATAACCCTAAAGCTAAAGTAGCCGCCCCTCCCTCCTCTCCAAGCGCCGCCGCCGCCGCCCGCCGTGCGCCGCCGCCCGTTGTCGCCGGAAATTCGTTTCCGGCCAACTCGACGAGGAGAATCCGTTCGTGCTGATCTCGTCAGCGCTTCTAGTGCAGCCTGACGAAGGAGTCTTGGATCTGGTCGTGGACCGGATTGGCGTAAACTACCGCAATCTACCGAGAAGAGCCGGATTCTTGAAATACCGGTTGGAGCCAGGCACAAGTGCCAACAAGGTATTCATCTTTGAACACCCTATGAATGACAATTATTGAATTGTCTGATTTTTCGTATTGATCGTCTCCCGGCCTTTTTCTATATTCTTCCGCTGCCTCGCCGGGGGGCGGATCCGGATCCCCAACAAACTGATCCAGCAGAAGACGAGTGAGACGATCTAGAACAGACAACCCATATTGATGCATATCTTGGACCTAATTTCTGGTGGAATATAAATCATCCACCCGAACTTGTACTAGGTATCCCTGCCAAGGCCAGATGATGGACGGATATTTTAATTTAGCATTCATCTCTCATTTAAAACCTTAGAAAATAGAAGAGTCCTTAGTCTTTCCAAGTTGTATAGAAGCTAGATAAGATGAACCTAGTGAATTTGAATGAAATAAAGTATGGATACTTGTTCCTAGGCCACCAGATCAGATAGTAATTGTCAGGCCCGGTGCTCATAATACAAAAATAAGCACACAATCAAAAATAAAAAATACGGAAACTTAAAAAGTGGTCAAAAATTTTCTTTCAGTCTGGACAGAAAATAAATCTTCCAAAATAGTCACATACTCAAAATACAGACTTTGATTCAAAAGTCAACAGTAAAACTCATCAACCACAAAATTATATATCAATACAACCATCGAATCAGCAATAGAACATTTACACAGGGCATCCCCCTAAAATAACTCGATACAATATATACATAACTGGGACATCAAACGCCTAAGGGGCTCTACCAGGTGACACATCACTCGGACCACCTGATCTACCTGAAAAAACTGCAGTGGTCCAACACACGACCAAATCAGCCCCAAAGGAAAATGAACGAGGTCATACATTAGTACGAAGAGCAATCATAAAACAACAATCAAATAAAACATGCAACATAACATGTCGTGCAATGCATTTGAGGTACAACGAAATCCTCAGGATCCAAAGTGCAGCGACTCAGCTGACAATCAATATATCAGTGGCCACAACGCATGTGAGAGTATGGGAGCTACCCGATCATTCCCACATGCAGTACCAGTAGCATAAACATCAAACTCAACCCGACTGGTGTCTTTCAGCTCTTTGAGGGGTGGGAGCTACCCACTGATCCTCATGGCGACAAAATCTCACAACGGGGAGTCGAGGTTACGGGAGCCAGCCGACACCTCATTTTATTTTTAAAAACAGCATACTGGTACTATTAAATTCAAAATAGGTTTACAAAGGAGTCAGGCTCAACATAGTATGAATTATGCAATGCCATAAAAAATCATATAAAACATACAGTACAGATATAGAACAGCTAAGGCATCATCATGAAACACACGGATCGAAATATCAGATCACAGCCACAGTTCAACCGGTACATACATAGATACGTTCACAACAAAGCTCATGGCTTTAACAGCTCACACCACTATCGATACACAACTCACGGCCAACAGCTTAGGGTGGAGAAATCAAGACAGAAACCACAAGAGAGGCGCTAATCTGAACAGAATACCCAAGAAATTCAGCTCAGGCAAAGCTTACCCGACTCACGACCGAAGCTCTCAAATCTGAATGACTACGATCAAACACAGATGCTACTCCAATTCAAAGATTAACGCTAAGAACTGAAACTAACACCAGCAGAACATGGTTACCTGAACCGAAGCGTACCTCGGCCGAAAAATGCTAAAAGTTGAACACTTTAGCTTCTCTTCGACTTTTCTATTCTGGTCGCTACCATCGTCCAAACTGGTATGAAAAAATCTTGAAGAGAGGTTTCCCACCATAGTACCCTCGCTCAAAACTGATCGACTAATCTTCGGCAATCGGTAAATACCAAGTCGATGAACGGTGACGACAACGGTTTGGGAACATATCAGGGTCGGAAGCTCTCAGAAGATAAGGTACTTGTGTAGTAGAGAAATGGCCAAGTGTTGGTCAATGGTCGTATATATACGACTTATGTTCTTCAGATATGGGCTACAGTATTTTCATATCAGCTCGGGTATCCACATTGTATTCAGCTTAGGCATGCAGCTCAACATGCGTACTCAATTCAGCTTTCGCTCCCAACAGTTCGCGTCCACAGACAGATCACGCTTGCAAGATAGATCACGCTCACAGATCAGCTCTCGCACGTGGTTCAGCTCTTGTACACGGTTCAGCTCTCGCATAATAAGATTACGTACTCGTCCGCTCGTGCACCTCAAACATCTCTCGCCAAATCTGACCGTACACTCAGCTCACAACTGACCTGAATGCCACTAACAGCTCTCACCTAGGCTGTTCGTCGCCCTCAGCTTACGCCTAAGATGATTTCACAAATCAAAATAGTACAACACTCCTGATCTACTACTTAGCTCAGAACGCTGCGTAACTCCCAAAGCTGAATCCAGCTTATGCCTTACTACTCGATTGATGCAGTTCAGTGTAGCTACACTGCCAGCTCGCACTACAACAAATCAGATCACTCTATCAGCTTTGACTATACTCACGTCGCTCAACTTAGAAGACTGAGATCAGTTCGCGATAGCCAACTCAGCTCACGATAGTCAACACGGGTCACGATGGTCAACTCGGCTCACGCCAACAGATCAGCTCACTATTAACTCTATAAATTGATCTGATTTAGCCATCAATTACGTTGACTAATTACAGTCCTCACAGTAATATGTAATAAATGGGTATTCAAAAACAAACTAAATGAAATAAGGCAAGGCTCGCCATCAATGTATGGTTGCTTAATGGGCCGGTTCGACCCGGAATCGATCTGGAATCGGCCCATTAAATCCAAATTGGAACCGGTATTAAGGAACCGGATCCGGAACCATCCCAAACCAATTAATAAATGGATTCGGGTGGCTCCGATTAATTTGAACCAGAAGCATCCGGTTCTGGTTCCGGTTCCGGTTCCGAACCTGTTCCAAATTTTGGATCCGAACCGAAACCGAAACCATATATTTAAAAAACATGAAAAAGAGGGCCAGTTACCAACGGCTACTATTGTAGCCGTTGCAAACTTGTAATTCTTAATTTCTAATTAGCAATTACCAACTGTTACTATTCTAGTCGTTGCACTTTAATTATTTTTGGCCCCCCAAATTGGGGGGCAAATTGCAATTTTTAATTTTTTTGACCCAAAATTTGCTATATATGGATGCTTTTTAAACTATTTTCCACACAATCTCATTCTCTATATTTCCATTTTCACTATAAAATTCTCTCTATATTCAACATTTAAACGAAAACAAATTGTGATGGCTTCATCTTCGAATCGTGGTGGTGCTCGATGCGAACTTCCTCCCCCAGTTCCCGAATTTGGTGATGATTTTGGCTCTATTCCCAGCTTCGATGAACTTGAAGCCGCTCACAAAGAGTAAGAGGCTATTGGACATTTTGGCGAGGACGATAAGAATGTTCCAACACTGTCGTCAACTGGAACAAGAAACACGATGGCGTCAATGAGCACGTTCCGAGCGAAACGAAGCAAAGTTTGGGATCACTTTGAAATTCAACCAAAACCAGGACTAACGGTGCTATAGCTGTGTGAAAAATTTGTAAAAATAAATATGCTTATAAAGCGGGTGGTCAAGGAGGAGGTACCAGAACTTTGAAAAAACACTTGATAAAGGTACATAAACTTGATCCTAATACTTTACAACCACTTGGTAGAGAACATACTCAACACCAAATTAATTCTTTGACTATTAAAAATTACTATTACGAAAGAAATTTCATGTAGAGCTATAGTTAAGTTCGCTATCACATGTGAACATCCTTTTTAATAGCTGAACAAGAAGGTTTTGTTGAATTTACTAGCACTATTCATCCTGGTTTTCACAATATTTATAGACACATACTTAAGAAATATTGTTTCGAGATGTTTCATGAATACACAGAGGCATTAATTTTGCATTTTTCGAGTAGCTCTTGTAGAGTTAGTTTGACAACTGATATTTGGACAAATATCAAGTCTCAATCTTATCTTGTCGTTATATGTCACTGGATTGATGAAACTTGGAAAATGCAAAAAAGAATTTTAGTTTTAGATCTATTAGATTCGTCACATTCTGGCTACACTATTGCTTTATATGTTTTAAATGTTGCTAAAGGTTTTGGCATACATAATAAAATCATGTCTATAACATTAGATAATGCGAGTGCCAATAATTCTGCACTTAGATACTTTAAAGATTCATTAAAGCCAATTTTAGATGGTGAATTGCTTCATGCTTCATGTGAGATGTGCATGTCATGTGATAAACGTATGTGTTAAATGTGCATTCGATGATGCTTTGGTTACTGTTATAGAAAATATTAAAGTATGTGGAAAACTATTACGTGAAAGAAGATATGATCGTGGCAGGAACAACTGTGTATTTCTAGTGGAGTTAGATTTAAAAAATTCCCCCAGCCTATTGAAACTCGATGGAATTCTCTGTATCAGTAGCTAAGTACTTTATTACGTTTTAAAGATTTTTTCACTCCATTTTATAAAAATATTGCTGCAGAAGCTTTATTATTGACTAAATCTGATTGGGATGTTTTAACTCAATGTGTTTCTTTATTGGAAATTAGGGCTTACATTTGATGCATAGTTTGTATGCCATAGCAATACCTTGTAAGATAACAGAGGATGTTTTTTTCAGTAAGCAGACTAGGATTTCAGATCAGATGCGAGCTATCCGACTGGTTTTGGTTATATTTTATATTTGATTCAAACCATTCTAGGTATATCCCATTGTTGGACGAAGGGCAGAAGTAAAAAAAGTGTTGCTTCAAACTTTCAAGAACAAATTTCTGTGTACCTTATATTTTTATATTTCCATAATTTTTGTTCACTGATTGATTGAGCTATGAAAATAGTTTTGGAGAGAATGGAACCCTATATTCTCCGATTGTCGGCGATAGACGTTTCAGCTTGGTGCAAGGCTGGTATCTTTGAGTTCCTCTCGTCAAGCTCATCTTTTCTACACCATTCTTGGAGCTGTTGGTTGGCTGGAAGAGTGAGCGTGATGATAGTCGAGGCGTTTGACCTTTCGTGATTTCTGACGATTTGGTTATCGGGTTTAGGTAGTGCCTTCGGGTAAGTGTTAGTTCTCTTTTTTAGCTTTGTTTAGAACCAGTTATCGTATTTGGGGTGTAGGTCCGAGCTGGGCTGAGCTGGTAGCTCCCAGTTCTATTTTCTGTCATAGTCCGTCCCAAGCTGATTTCGTATAGTTGAGCAGGTTGTAGCTTTGTGGTCGTTTGAGTGGCTCTGTCGAGTTTTCTCCACGAGAAGCCAGAGATTTTGGTTTCAGAGTGCACGAGGTATTTGTGTTGGTGTCATGTTCTTCTCACGAGCTTTTTGAGGTACTGTTGAGTAATTGAGGTACGGATTGGAACTGGTAATTTAAAGCTTTCGTAGCATATGTATATGTGCTCTGTGCTGTTATGTGCTATGTGATCTAAATCATACATGTTGCCTTGCTTGTGCATTGAGCATGTCATAGCATTATTGCATACTGCATATCATATTGGGCCCTGATAACGTTGCCACAGATTGTTATGATTGTTCGTTTGGCTTTCGGTTCGTTACCCGATGTTTTGCTACCAGACATGCATTTGCATAGCACATTGCATATGTCATACATACTATGCTTGTTGTATTACTGTGTTCTCCGTACTGGGGTTTTACCCCTGTCCCTCCGAGGCTGTTTGGTTGTTTTGGTTGCCATTCAGGTTACCCAGGTGCGTCGACTGGCCCAGGTGGTGCGTCAGCTAGTGGTGCCCCGAGGGGTTGATCGAGTGTACCTATAACGACCAACTTTTTTGAAATGAAATTATAATAAGTTTGGGGTTCGAATTGAATTATACTCAAAATTTGTACTTGGTCCGAAGATAATTAACCAAATACTTCTAGGCTAAATTGTGAACATATAAAAATTAAAATCACTACTGGAAGGAAACAGCTCAGGCTTATAGAATATGCGGAAACTGGATAAAACTTTTATACTTTGAACTGGAACACAGCTCAAAGTTCATAACTGTGCAGAATTCAAACAACAAACATTTACGAATTAATTTCACTCGATTTTCGAAAACTGCATCTGTCATTCAGATTACATTGAATAAATGATGTAATCTAAAATATTCAAAAGTTGTATCTAATTTTTCTATACAACAAAGAAACTATAAACTGAAACAACATGGAAATGAATATCCACGATAAACACTCTCGATCTGATCCAACTCGCACCAACCAGCAGCCTCTAAACCCGATCACCTGCACTTAGGAAAACTAGTGAGCCTAGAGACTCAACAGCAAATTTGGAATAACGAAGGCATGCAATACACGCATAACAATAACTTTTACTGTAACTGAAACCTCGTGAATTGATAGAGCTTGAAAGCTGAACAAGCGTAAATTGAATATTGAATAGTAAACTGGTAAATAGAGAAACTGTAAAACTGGGAAACTACGAAGAGCATAATCTGCGCATGCTCAAAAAATTTTAAAACTTTTAAACTGTAAGATGTAAACTTTAAAATGTAAACTTTAATCTATAAAGTTTAATCTTTAAACTTTAATCTATAAAGTAAGTAACTTTATCTTTATTGAATACTCGGTTATATAACAACCCACAGTATTCCTTACTTTCTATGGTGAAGTGTGAACGGAAGTTTCTTTAGGTCCTCTATTCACTTGATCAAGTTTAACTGGTTCCAGGTGGAGCGAGACCCAACGACACTTTGGCATTGTCCACATGCCCTAGTCTTTGACTCTGTTGGCAGGGCACTCCTGTCCGTCGACTGATTATCACACACCCTCTGTTGGCAGGGCACTTTGATCTGTCGACCAGTTACCAAACACCCTCTGTTGGCAGGGTACTCCAATCCGTCGACCGGTTACCACACACCCTCTGTTGACCATATGATATTAGTCACAAATCACAAAGCTTTTGAAATAAACTTCGTTTAAATTTTCTGTAAGTATTTCTTTAAAATTTATGTATTTCTGTAAAACTCTCTCTGATCTAAAACAGATTGTTTTCAAATATGGTTTGCTATTTTAAAATTCTTTTGATGTTAGAAAGCTATTGGGAGTTCATCGGAGTACAACCGAAGAAGAATACTGAAATCAACTCAGGCTATAGAGATGAATAATGAACAGCAGAGCTCTAAGCTGATGAACTCTCTCTTGAAATTGGGTATAACTGCGAACAGATTGGATTTATACCTTCGAATCAAATCTAAATAAACGAAGAATTAAATTGAAGTTATTGTATCAGTCCAGAGGGGACCTAAGCTGGATCAGCTCGGATTAAAGTGCACGCGAGCGTACTGGTTCAGAATAGAAAATCAGCTCCGGGCTGTTTGGTCAAATAAAGTCAACTCAGACCGGACAATCAAATCGCCAGCAGTCTGAACAATGAAATCACATCGCAAGCAGGCTTGACAATGAAATCAGATGGCAAGCGGGCTGGACAATAAAATCAGACCGCGACTTAAAAATCAGTTGGGGAAAAATAAGCAGATTGTGAGTTTAGCTCAATAATAACTAACAACTTTGAAGATATTTTTAGTCTGAAGTAATCGAAAATATCTAAGGAAAATTCCACAACAAGGACACATAAACTGCTTGTAAGCTACTGAAACAAAAATACGTAAGCTACTTACAGAACATCCCAGACTTTTCAAGAAAAAACTTAGAACGAACATCGTAAAATATTTTCTAACAACTTTTCTAAATCAAAACTTTAGCAAACCAATATTATCTCAAGAAAGCATCATAAACTCGCTGCGTTTGAAAAACTTCAAAGAAAATGTTTCTCAAACCTTTAAACTCATACAAACATGCAAGCAGAATCAATATATGCTTTGAAAAGCGCAGCGAGAAACAAAGTTTACTTGCCTCAACTGTTGTACACTGCTAACAGAAATTCTCCGGCGTTGAACCACTTACAAGCGTGATCCAAAAATCACTTTGAAAGAGTTGAAGTTTTCGATCGGTTGGTGGAGAGCTTTTCACCGCTTTAAAAATGGAAATTCTTTTGAAAGAGTTTGATTGTGGTGTTAAAAGTGATGATACGTATTTAAAGGAAAATAAAAGCTTGAGTTCATCATTTTAGAAAATATCTTTAAAAGCACCGCTTTGTACACAAGCAGGCATAAACCGAACCGGATTTAAAATAGGCTGAACTGTGCTTGTATGTATTCGATCGGCCAACTCCTGCAAACCGGTTTCCTGCTCTAGTCTGAAAATTCAGCTTGGACGAAAACTGAATCGTTGAACTGAAGCTGAAGAAGGGTACTGTAAATAGAAATTAAACCCTTCAAATATTTAGATCTATCATTGTGGATTTATTGATTTCCTGGGCGTTACAGTGCCAGATATATATTTATATTTATTCAACGAGTTGGTACCAGGGGATGCCCCGTGTAGTGTTGTTTAGATTAGATGTTGTACTTGTTCGGATACATCTAATTGTTGGATTTTTTTGGATGATTCTGCAATTGTTTTGTACTTGTGTTCGTTATAAAACATTTATGTTGAGTATCTGAAACGTACCTAACTTTAGAATATTTTTTTTTGTAAAATAAAGTACGGAATAAACATTCTTAAAATAATTTGACCATTAAAATCTTTTCTCAATGTAACTGTAAAGGCAAAATGAATAAATATCTCAAAAAGAATAAATCCTTCACTCAGGTTTAAAATCAAAATAAACAATGCCGTATTTGAAAATGTCTAATAAAATAAAAGCATCTGAAGTGGTCACGGGGTAGCAGCTGCAGTGGGCGATCAGAGGTCCTCACCTCCAGTCGGTATAAAATCAACAGCAGATCACCTGCACCATTAAAATATAGTGAGCCTAAAGTCCCAGCATGCTCTATCTAATAATAACGAGGTACATATAATAAAACCGCACACAAGCACATAAATTATCGTAAAATAACTTAAAAAAGTGCATGCATGATAATCGTAAATCATAGTTTAGAAACTGGTCATAACAGTGCATAATCGTATACATAACATAATGAGACATGAACATAATATAAAAGTCGTATGAGTCGTATACATGATGTGTGGGTCATTATACATTAAGGATTGATCAACCATAAAAACCAACGTACGCGACGATGCGGTTCACCAGACCTTTCTTGGGATTCCCAACACCTCTATGCTGCCACTTCACCATGTCGTGAACACATGGATCCATAAGCTCGTTAACATTAACATAGGTTCATCGGCCCGTTATACCGACTCCACTCATCATTACTTGCCACAAACCACTTCAATCCCTCAAAATAGTTTCTTTTCTTCCATGTCTTAACATTTCGTAAAACTTTCATTATGTGTGTACGTTATAAAATATGTAGCTTAAAAGGTTTAGTCCGTCAATATATATTTAATTTTTCTTTAAACATTAACATATTCATATACATAAAATACTACATATATTTTTAAATATATATATATTTACGTGCTTCATCATTTTTCCTTCACCGGTCAAGGGCTGGCTCAAGTGACTGGCCCACTAACTCTAAGCCCAAAAGCCTAGACCTGGTCTTAAACTGCAACTCAACCCCAAAACTCGAACTTGACCCATAACTCAAAATTTAATTTCAAAATTGATAAAAGTACTCGATCCTATAACTTAAAGGAAGAAATTAAAATTTGACAAAATAACAGTCCCATTGACTAAAATCAGACTTTAAAAATTAATACAAATATTGGGTCTGTAAATTTAAAGGAGTATAGACTTTAAATGTTTGACTTAAAATATTCGGCGCATTACACTTAAAATCGGACCTTAAACTTCAAAATAGAAATATCCGGTCCAGAAATAAAATAATCCGGACCCGACTTAAAATAATTGACCCAACCCCCGACTGACTCGGTCTGATTCAGCCGAACCGCCCCAACCAGTCCAGTCGAACCGGCCGAAACACCACACAACCCTAGCCGCCGTCGCCAAGTAGCCACACGCCCACAAGCCTTTCGGCCGTACTGTTTCGGTTGCCCTTGGCCAGAGAACCACCGGCACGACCACCCCCAGATCCGATCGCACCCCCCCCCCCCATTGGCTGACCACGGCTTGAACCATGGCCTGCATGGCTCGACCGAGGCGCACAAGAACGGCGAACGAGCGGCACATATGGGATGCAGTCGTTCGCGTCTCGATCTTGGCTCGACCAGGGGATCGAGCCACCTCATTCCTAGCCTCGGACCACCACCAGCTCTCCATAAACCGAACCCCAGCCCTATGAACCGTCCATGACCGAAGCACATCAAAGGATTAATCATATTCGTTGTAAAATCGTGATCAATGCATGGATCGCAAACAACAACAATAGATCGAATCATTACGCATACAAATCATGCAACATCTCATGAAAACAGTGTAATATGATTTAAATGGTGAGAAAAATGGAGAATCGAGCATGCCTTTTTGAAGAATATCGAAGAATACGCGTTACCGGAGCAGAGGACACGAGATTGGGACGATCAACCTTGAAATCACACAAAAAATCGATGGCTCGACCAAGAGAGGAGGGTGACGGCGTGGGTTGAGGGGGGGATGAGCGTTTTCGAAAATTTAGGGTTGAGTGGATGAATGGTGTTCCAAAAGACCCCTCCAAAGATTTTTTATTAGGAAAATAAAAGAGTTTTCCTCTCAATAACCTCCACCAATTAAAAATGCTAATTAAAACTCTAAATTATTAAACTTCTAATTTTCGTAATATAAAATCCTATAATTTTTAAAATGCAGTAAAGTTCATTAAAATAGCCCATATAGGCGAAAGCGGGTTCCCCGTCGACAAATATAAATAAAATCCTACTTTTCGTCATTACTGCTTAAAATAATAAATTTTTGCTATTAGAAATCTGAGGGCATAAAAATTAAACAACTTACACCTCGGTTGTCCCCACTCTCATCCGCGTGTCCGGAACTTGATCAGACTAATAAAATGTCATGAACATCTTAAAACATCAAATTATCAATTACACATAAAATGACATATAATTTTTAAAAAACTAATTTTCTCCCTATTCATGCACTCGTTTTCACGTAATCAGAATTTTTGGGAGTTACTGTATGAGAGTATTTTAAACTTGAGTTTTCACTTTGGGCCAATAACGAACAAATTTTATCCACTTTAACCTTCTGTGTTTTTTGTTCTTACTTACGTGCTTTCCATCACACTATATATATATATAAGACATTTTTGCAAAATGGTCATGAAATTTAATGACTTTAAATAAAAGATTATCTTTGAATAACCCAATACTAATAAACAGAATTGAAGATAGAGACGATCAGACGATCTCAAAGTTAATTCCGGAAAATTGCTGTTAAAGATATTCAAGATATGGTAGGAAACAAGATGTCCGATAAAACTAGAGAAGACAGCTCGTTTTGAAAATAACGATGATGTAACCAAATAGTTCAGCCGACGAGCTATCACCACGTCGAGGACCTCGGGCACGTCGGGCGTCGGGAACTGGAGAGTACGTACGTATACCTGTAACCAACGAACAATCGTCAGAGGGCGCCGGAAGTGTGTCCGGCGAAGCCCCTCCGATGCTTAAGTCAGCCGTGCGCACGAGAGCAAATATAACTGTGTGCGAGAGTGTGCAAAAATGAGTGAATGAATACAAAAGAGCAAACCTGGTGGTATTTATAGAGGGGCTAGGTCGTTGGAGAAGTGCGGAGATCTCGGGTGGGCGAGATCTTTTCCGTTATCTCCGGAGATTTTGTTATGCAAACAAGGAAAGTCGTATAGTCTTCGGACTCTCTAAAGAAGGAAACAAGTATCGTATCTGTATCTTCTAAAGAAGGAAAGACGTACCCAGAGAGGATTCTTCAGTACGTCGGGTCGGGGTCCTCGGGAGTTACCCCGAGTTCAAATTGCTTCCTCGGTACCCTAGCTCCTCTCCACAACGTAGATGCTCGGGCGCCTCCCGAGGCGTGGCTCCCGAGAAGGTCTCAAGGCCTCGGCTAGGATTCCTGAGCTGCACGCGTGCTCCTTGGTTTCTCTCGCCTTAGATGATGTAGGTAGTGCTGATGGTGAAGTACTCGGTCCTCGGGTCCCGAGGTGATTATGGGGGGCATCAGGAGTATCCCTCGCCGTTAGTCCTAGATGAAGAATTGAAGTATAGGAGTAAGTATAACTATCGTCGGGACCCGAGGTGAAATCCCAATACTGAAGACAACCACGATCCTCGTGATGCTACTCCACGACTGTTGATAAGGGGACACGTGTACGATGAGACTGAGGTCGGGTTGTGTTTTCTGGAGAAAACCACGATCCGAGTGACAACTCCTCCTGGCCGTTGATAAGATCTGATTGAACGGTAGAGATTAAAGTAGCCTGGCGCCCAAGTAGAGTAGCCTGACGTCTGATGCGATCATTGAGCTTCTCGATGTGATCTGAGCCGTTGAGAGTGGTGAGATCGGACGATCAAGATCATTCCCCCGATTCTTATAAATACGCGATCTTGAGAGTTCATTTCTCACTTTCCACTTTCCCAGCATCATTACTCTGCACAAATTTCCTCTCGCTCCCGAGCACAAGACTTGTTCCTCGTGGAAGTGCGCCATGCATTGGCGGGACAACGTCTTCACCCTCTCTCCCCGATCTCCTGACCGAGTCCCGAACCTGGCCCCCTTCCTAGAGTCTATGCACGATAAGAGCTACAATGTTCCCGAGCTTACTAAGGAAGACCTCCTGTGCTTCTTCAGGTTTAGCGGGAAGGGGGTTGAGTTCGTCGGGGAACTCGGTATACTTGTATCTTGCCTTAGTCATGCTTTTATTTTCTTCCGAGCTCATGTCTTTCCCGAGCTAACACTTGCGTTGTTTCTTTGTATCTTTTTATGCAGACGAACGAATGGGCAAAGCGGAGATGCTGAAGGCTATGCAGGAGGAGGCACGTGCCTCGGGGGAGGCTGGGCCCCCCAAGAAGACAACCAGGAAGAGGAAAGTCCCCTCCTCGGCCGAGGAGGGGGTCCAAGCTGAGAGGCGGAAGAAAAGCGCCTCCACCTTGGGGACTCGACCCGAGGAGACCCGGGAGAGGGGTCGGGCGCCGACACCCCCGACGGCGACACCCGAGGAGACTCCTGCCCCTACCCAGGCCATCCCCACTGCAGAGGCTTCGTCCTCGAGGAAGAGATCCGGAAGACCCCCCCTTTTGATCCTTATAAGGATTCCCTGGTAGCCTCCCCGACGGCGGTTATGGCTACCAGGTATATTTGCAACATGGATCCCGAGCCGGACATCCCGGTACTGATGCAGGCCGACGACACCGAGGTCATAGCCCACTTCTCGGCCCATATTGCCCCGGTATGTTTTCCATTTCCTGAGCCTTTAACTTTTCCCCTTATGCTAACACTGCTGGTTTTAACTCCTCGCCCTTGTGTAGGCAATAGTTTGGGGGGGATGAGATGGTGAGACGCCTCACCCATTCCCACCAAAAAGTACGGTCCACCCGCCGAAATTTCGAAAAGGCCTTGCGTCAGCACGCCGAGGCGGTGGCGAAGCTCGAGGAGTTGGAGGCCTGCCGAGCTCGGGATCTAGAGGAGACGAAGACCCAGCAGGAGTTGCTGGAGGCCGAGCTCGTTGCCGAGAAGGAAGCCCGGGTAGCCGAGAAGGAGGAAATGAGGGCTGAGCTCGAGGAGGCCAAGGCGAGGTCGGAGCAAGAGGCCGAGCGCCTGAAGGGTGAGGCCCGGGAGGAGTTCTTGCAGTCCCCGGAGTTTGACGTCATGCTCGGGAAGAGGGTGTTTAGCTACTTCAAGGACGGCTTCTGGGGCTGTCTGGCTCAATTCCGCGCCAATGGCTACTCTGAAGAGGAGCACCCAGCCTCCTTCTTGGACCTGCAGGAGGCCTTAGCGAAGTTGTACAATGAAGAGGAGGAAGAGGAGGGAGAGCAAGAGGAAGGAGAGGTCGGAGATGATGCCGAGGACAACCCTCCTCCGTCTTAGTCTTCCTTAGCATTGTAACCTTTTGCCCTGTAATGAAATTTCATCTCTTTACCGATCTCTCTTTCTTCGTTTTTTATCCTCGGGCACGAAACTAGGTTGAGGACACCACAACATATAAAGCTGGGTATCCCGAGCTAGCGTAACAAGATTAAAATCAACCAAGTGTTGCGTAATTGAATAATACAAGCCGAGCTAATAACCGAACAGTAATCCGAGCTCACCATTGAGTAAAGCACCTCGAGCTTACGACGATTCAAAGTAAATCAAATTTTTCCAAGCGTACGTATAAGCGATATAACCCGAACTCTTGTCTGTGAATAAAAATTGCTAAGTGTAGGTTCTTATGCCGTGATTATTAAGGACAAAGCCCGAGCGAAGGCGATGTTTGCCCCTTTACTTTATTCGCAAATATCTTTCCTGAGCTCGAGGGGGTTTTTCTTACTCGGGCGAGGTTTCCTCTCGAGGAAACGTCGCCGTGCATAGGTGCCAATGTATGTTGACGTAAAAAAGAGTTACGCGAGATTGCCAGTGCGGAACTGGGCTTTGTTGCTCGGGTGTGGGTTGCAACCCGAGGAGGTGCCAGTGCGGAACTGGGCTTATGTGCCGAACTGATCGGGCTTATGTATTTGCATAGAAGAGCTACGCGAAATTTGCCAGTGCGGAACTGGGCTTATGTGCCGAGCTGGTCGGGCTTATGTATTTGCGTAGAAGAGCTACGCGAAACTTGCCAGTGCGGAACTGGGCTTTGTTGCTCGGATGGGGTTGCCACCCAAGGAGGTGCCAGTGCGGAACTGGGCTTATGTGCCGAGCTGGTCGGGCTTATGTATTTGCATAGAAGAGCTACGCGAATTTTCCAGTGCGGAACTGTGCTTTGTTGCTCAGGTGGGGTTGCCATCCGAGGAGGTGCCAGTGCGGAACAGGGTTTAGTTGCCGAGTAGGTCGGGCTTATGTGTTTGCGTAGAAGAGCTAC
>KQ999880.1:243799-256829 GCA_001598015.1 Dorcoceras hygrometricum | reverse complement strand
TTTGTTGCTCAGGTGGGGTTGCCACCCGAGGAGGTGCCAGTGCGGAACTGGGCTTAGTTGCCGAGCAGGTCGGGCTTATGTGTTTGCGTAGAAGAGCTACACGAATTTGCCAGTGCGGAACTGGGCTTTGTTGCTCAGGTGGGGTTGCCATCCGAGGAGGTGCCAGTGCGGAACTGGGCTTAGTTGCCGAGCAGGTCGGGCTTATGTGTTTGCGTAGAAGAGCTACACGAATTTGCCAGTGCGGAACTGGGCTTTGTTGCTCAGGTGGGGTTGCCATCCGAGGAGGTGCCAGTGCGGAACAGGGTTTAGTTGCCGAGTAGGTCGGGCTTATGTGTTTGCGTAGAAGAGCTACACGAATTTGCCAGTGCGGAACTGGGCTTTGTTGCTCAGGTGGGGTTGCCACCCGAGGAGGTGCCAGTGCGGAACTGGGCTTAGTTGCCGAGCAGGTCGGGCTTATGTGTTTGCGTAGAAGAGCTACGCGAATTTGCCAGTGTGGAACTGGGCTTTGTTGCTCAGGTGGGGTTGCCACCCGAGGAGGTGCCAGTGCGGAACTGGGCTTAGTTGCCGAGCAGGTCGGGCTTATGTGCTCAGCTCGGGTCGTCACCCGAGGAGCTTGATAATTGAAACCATGAGTTGAGAGAAAACATCTTTTATTCCATAGAATAGTTGTTACATGCAATAGCTGAGCAAAATATGATTACAATAGTAACGAGACAGAGCCTAAGCATAATACTTCCGAAGATAGATAACATTCCATGGCCGACGTCCTCACTTCCCCTGTGCATCCTCCAGATAATAAGCGGCGACTCCGGCTTTCCCAACCACCTTGTATGGCCCTTCATACTTCGGATCTAGTTTTCCTCTGTCCCCCTGATATTGTATCTTCCTCAAGACGAGGTCTCCCAGCTCATACTTCCGAGGTCGAACCCTTTTGTTGTAGGCCTGCTCCATCCTTCTTTGATAATCCGACAAGCGAACTGATGCTCGAGCTCTCCTTTCTTCCAAGTGATCCAACTCGAGGCCCCTTATCTCGTCGTTGTCCTCGGCATACTTCATGACCCGAAGACTATCCTGCCCGATCTCGGCTGGTAGCAGTGCCTCAGTACCATACACCATAGAAAAAGGTGTTTCACCCGTAGCAGCTCGGGTAGTCGTCCGATAAGCCCAAAGTACACTTGGCAGTTCATCCGCCCATCTTCCCCGAGCAGATTCCAGTCGTGACTTAAGAGCTTGCACAATAGTTTGGTTGGTGACCTCTACCTGTCCATTGCTTTGAGGATAAGCCACCGAGGTGAAGACTTGTTCAATTTTAAATTCCTGACACCATGCCCGAACCTTAGCTCCACAGAACTGTCTTCCATTGTCAGAGATAAGTTTCCGAGGTATCCCGAAACGGCAAATGATGTTCTTCCATAGGAACTTCAGCACCTCGGCCTCCGTTATTCTTGCTAAAGGTTCGGCCTCCACCCATTTAGATAAGTAATCCACCGCCACCAATAAGAACTTCCTCTGTCCTTCGGCTGGTGGGAAAGGCCCCACAATATCCATGCCCCATTGATCAAATGGGCACGAAGAGATGATAGTTTTCAAGGGCTCGGCGGGTTGCTTTTGAAGATTAGCATGTTTCTGACAGCCCTGACAAGATCGGACAAGCACAGTAGAATCCTGTTGCATAGTAGGCCAAAAGAAACCTGCAAGTGTAGCCTTCCGAGCTAGAGCTATGGCGCCGAGGTGATTCCCGCAACATCCCTCATGAATCTCCCTCAACACATATTTGGCCTCGTCGGGACCCAAACACTTCAGCAGTGGTCGTGAGAAGGACCGCTTATATAATTTATCATCTAGAAGAACAAAGCTTAGTGCTCGGCGTTTGAGTTCCCGAGCTTGTCTGGGGTCTTCGGGCACTACCCTTCGCAGAATGTACTCCAAAATATCATGTCGCCAGTCTGAGGTAGGCATTCCTCCCTGATTCTGTCCGACCTGATATACTTGTGATAGCAATTCCGTCCCACGTATCTCCTTTCCCGAGGATGGGGCGAGGGAGCTGGCCATCTTGGCAAGTTTGTCTACCTTTTCGTTGTTCTCCCGAGGTACCTGCTCCAGAACCACCTCGGAAAAACCCTCGGTCAGTTTATTCAACGCCTCTGCGTACTTCACCATCTTCTCATTCTTTATATTAAATTTACCATTACACTGTTGAATTACCAACTGAGAATCGGAATACAGCAGGACCCAAGCTATCCCCATGTTCTTTGCAGCTCGGAGTCCGATGAGCAAGGCCTCATACTCAGCTTCGTTGTTAGAGGCTTTGAAATCAAGAGTAATGGCCAAGCTTGTCTTCTCCCCCCAGGGGGACACCATAACTACCCCAACGCCGCTTCCCGAGGAACACGAAGATCCATCGACATATATCTTCCACCTCTCCTCCTGCTCAAAAGACACTGTTTCCGCCAGAAAATCCACTAAGGCTTGTGCTTTGATGGCTGCCCGAGGCTTGAACTGAATATCATATTCGCTGAGCTCGGTAACCCACTTGACAAGTCTTCCAGAGGCGTCGGGATGAGAGACAATCTGCCCAAGCGCACTGTTGGTGAGCACTGTGATCGGATGAGATAAGAAATACGGCCTGAGTCGCCGAGCTGTGATAACCAGAGCTAGAGCCAGCTTCTCCTGAGTAGTATAATTAAGCTCGGCGCCCTTTAAGGCATGGCTTACGAAATAAACGGGCTGATGCACCTGTCCTTCTTCCCAAACTAATACTGAACTGGCCGCTTGTGGAGTGACCGCTAGATAAATAAATAACGGCTCCCCGAGCTCGGGCTTATTCAATACCGGCAATCTCCTTAGATATTCCTTCAGTTCCTGGAAGGCTTTCTCACTGTGTTCAGTCCATTCAAACTGTTTAGCTCGGCGAAGTATCTTGAAGAAAGGAAGGCTTCTATCAGCCACCTGGAGATAAATCGGGAGAGAGCAGCAATCCTCCCTGTTAACCTCTGTACCTCCTGAATATTCCGAGGTGAGCACATAGAAGCAAGAGCTTGCACCTTCTCGGGATTAGCTTCAATTCCCCGACGAGTCACCATATAGCCCAGAAATTTTCCTGTCCGAGCTCCAAATAAGCATTTGCTCGGGTTAAGCTTGATTCTATAATTCCGTAGAGTGCGGAAAGTCTCCTCGATGTCAGATATAAAGCACGCTTCTTCCCGAGACTTAATGAAAATATCGTCGACATATACCTCGACGTTTCTCCCGATCTGCTCCTTGAACACCTTATCCATCAATCGCTGATACGTGGCCCCTGCATTTTTAAGCCCAAAGGGCATAACAACATAACAGAACGTTCCATCTGCAGTAACAAAACTAACCTTTCGCTGATCCTCCTCGGACAGTGGTATCTGATGGTAACCCTGCACGCACATCCTCCATTTCCCTGTAGCTTTCGGCACTAGAACGACGTTAGACAACCAAGTAGGGAAATGTACCTCTTTGATATGGCCCGCCTGCAACAGGTCCTCGACCTGATTCCTAATCACTGCATCTTTCTCGGGCCCGAAGTGCCTCCTCTTCTGAATAACGGGTCGAGAGCCTGAGGAGACATTCAACCGATGCTCCATCACTTCACGCTTGACCCCCTTTAGATCGGATGGTGACCAAGCAAAAACATCCTTGTTCTTCTCCAAACACTGAACCAACTGTCCTCGCACCTCCTCGGGAAGGGACTTAGCAATTTTCACAATCCCAGACGGAGGATCAAGGACCACCTCTTCTTCCTCATCCTCGGTAGTCAACTGAAAGTCCTCCTCAACCAAATTCTCACCTCTGTCTTCTCGAGCCCTAGGATGGTCTTGAGCTCGGGACTTAGCAACCTTCTGCTCCACTCTCACCTCCTCCACATAACACTTCCTCGCCATCTTACGATCCCCGAGGACTTCCCCCACTGAATCTCCAACGGGGAATTTGATCTTCTGGTGCAAGGCTGAGGCCACGGCCGAGAACGCGGCCATGGCCGACCTCCCTAGAATAACATTGTAGGAAGAAGGTGCATCCACCACAGTAAACTCCACCATCTTGGTCTTCCTGCATTCGCCCGAGCCGAGCGACATAGGTAACCGAACAGCCCCTACCGACTGTAAATAATCCCCTTTGAATCCATACAAAGGCGTGTGCACTGGCTCCATACGGTATTCCCCAAGATCCATTTGATCCACCGCGCTCTTGAAGAATACATTGACCGAGCTCCCCTAGTCCACGAAAATACGGGCCACTTCATAGTTTGCAATCATAGCCCGGATGACTAGAGCGTCATTATGTGATTCCGCATCCAGAGGCATGTCCTCGGGGCCGAAGGAGATGATAGGTCCCGAGCGTCTCTTCCCGACCTCCATGGCTTCCATCCGCCGACACCTCGTCTTTCTCGCCCTGTTAGAATCCCCGTCAGTGGGTCCTCCTGAAATCATATTGATAAATCCTCGGGGCTGAGGCGTTCTTTGCTCTCCTCGATTAGGCTGCTGATCCTGTCCCCGAGGTGTCCTGTCCTGACCAGGGGCCCTGTTATTAAACTGCCTGTCATCCTCCCGACGAGGCCTCTTCTCCCACCGACGTGGTTTGTCGGCCACCAGCGCTGCACGCACGTCGGGGTTATTCTGCATGATCCGCTCTAACTCTTGATCCTAGAGCCGACATTCCGCGGTAGTGTGACCATAATACCTGTGGAAATCACAGAACTTGTCTGACTTCAGATTCCTCGGGGTCCCATCGCTACCCCGAGGACGTTGGACGACTTTCCTCTCATCACAAATCTCAAGAGCCCGAGCTTTGCTCACTTTCAAAGGTGTTCGAGCAGTAAACTCCCCCAACAACAAGGGGGGCTCTTTTCTGACCGGCCTCGGCTGAGGTCTCTCCACCCGAGCATCCCGACCAGCCCGCGGTGGCGGCCTCTGTTCGTTCTTCCTCGAGGACTGTATCTCCTCCACGTTAACATAATTTTCTGCCTTGGTTAGAAGCTCATCAAATGTCTTCGGGGGCTTCTTGACCAGGGACTTAAAGAAATCACCCCCTCGCAACCCATGGGTGAACGCCCCGATCAGGAGGTCGGGCGTAGCAGATGGCACCTCGATGATGGTTCCATTGAAGCGCCGAATATACTCCCGAAGAGTCTCATGTTCCTTCTGCTTCACAGTAAACAGATTCAAAGTCGTCAGAGGCTGCTTCTTGCTACTAGCAAACTGATGGAGAAACGCCTGACTGAAATCCTGGAAACACTTTATACTTCCCGCTGGCAGGAGATTGAACCATTGCTGGGCAGCTCGGACCAGAGTGGTGAGAAAGATCCTGCACTTGATAGGGTCAGAGTAACGGTGGAGAAGTGCAGCGTTCTCGAATCGGGACAGATGCTCCTCGGGATCTCCCATCCCGTCATATTCTCCCATATTTGGATATTTGAAGTGTTGGGGCAGGTCGGCCTCCAACACCTCAATAGAGAAGGGCACCTCTCGGACAGGTGGGGGAGGAGGCGCCGAGCTCCTTTCCTTCTTCAGATTCTCTAATTCCTCACGCATCCTCCTCATCTACTCAGCTTGCTGATTCTCCAATTCCTCACGCATCCTCCTCATCTCCTCGGCTCGCTGGTCGAGATTAGGTTGTGGTTGTGGCGCAGGTTGATTTGCCAATATTTGCGCCACAGTGGTGGCTACCAACTCAGCTATCTGGGCGGGGGTAAGAGTGGGATTCTCCGACCCCTGAGTGGTACTCTCCATGTTACTGTTCTCCTCACTACGCTGAGCTCTAGTCCTCTTTGGTGGCATCTTATATCTTCTTCTTCGATTCCCACAGACGGCGCCAATTGATGTAACCAAATAATTCAGCCGACGAGCTATCACCACGTCGAGGACCTCGGGCACGTCGGGCGTCGGGAACTGGAGAGTACGTACGTATACCTGTAACCAACGAACACTCGTCAGAGGACGCCGGAAGTGTGTCCCACGAAGCCCCTCCAATGCTTAAGTCAGCCGCGCGCACGAGAGCAAATGAGAGCAAATATAACTGTGTGCGAGAGTGTGCAAAAATGAGTGAATGAATACAAAGGAGCAAACCTGGTGGTATTTATAGAGGGGCTAGGTCGTTGGAGAAGTGCGGAGATCTCGGGTGGGCGAGATCTTTTCCGTGATCTCCGGAGATTTTGTTATGCAAACAAGGAAAGTCATATCGTCTTCGGACTCTCTAAAGAAGGAAACAAATATCGTATCTGGATCTTCTAAAGAAGGAAAGACGTACCCAGAGAGTATTATTCAGTACGTCGGGTCGGGGTCCTCGGGAGTTACCCCTAGCTCAAATTGCTTCCTCGGTACCCTAGCTCCTCTCCACGACGTAGATGCTCGGGCGCCTCCCGAGGCGTGGCTCCCGAGAAGGTCTCAAGGCCTCGGCCAGGATTCCCGAGCTGCGCGCGTGCTCCTTGGTTGCTCTCGCCTTAGATGATGTAGGTAGTGCTGATGGTGAAATGCTCGGTCCTCGGGTCCCGAGGTGATTTTGGGGGGCATCAAACGATAAAAGGTTTATTCGGAAAATTATATTTGTCATATAAAATAATTTCTTTGGATGAAACGGGATTTCTTGTGAAAATTGGCTTTTCTGAATAAAATTAATTTTTTTTAGATATTGAAAGAAGTTTTCTGCTTAAAGGATTCATCGCTCAAAAGTCTACCAGTGTTAAAGAATTTCACATGCTTAATGAATTTAAGATTAATATGCTCAAATGAACTTTTCCAGGATTCTCTCTCAAACAAAACTAAATGCACTGGATAAGATTTCTTTGTCGGATAAATAAAGATTCAAGGAGCTGATTTTATTTAAAATATAAAGTATGAATATAAAATGACTAATTAACAAGTATTAGTTTGCATACATTATAATCAAAATATTTAATTTCACTTGGATGGAACATACAATAGGTGAACAAGAGTTGCATCCTTCGCCATTATTATTATTAATATTTGATACCACTATTATTTTCCACCTCGGGACCCGAGGAAAGATCTCCTCTTAAAAACAGAAATGCCACTAAGTGATCTTCCATCTTGGGCCTCAGCTCTTTCAGGAAGACCTCGGGCAGGAAGACCTCGGCTCTTCCAGGAAGACCTCTGGCAGGTAGACCTCGGCTCTTCTAAGAAGACCTCGGGCAGGAAGACCTCTGGCAGGAAGACCTCGGGCTGGAAGACCTCTGGCAGGAAGACCTCGGGCAGGAAGACCTCGGGATGGAAGACCTCTGGCAGGAAGATCTCAAATATTGGGCAGGAAGACCTCAGCTCTTCCAGGAAGACCTCTGGCAGGAAGACCTCAGCTCTTGCAGGAAGACATCTTGACCCGAGATGACCATGCTGCTAAGCTCGAGGAGTCACCCGAGGACTCTTGCTCAGATCGAGAGTATTGCCCGAGGATCGTGTCATGACTAGCAGAATCCAACTCGGATACGTCTTTCCTTATTTGAAGAATCCAGGGACGATACGTCTTTCCTTATTTAGGCGACAAGATCCCGAGGATCACGGAGAAGATCTTGCCCGAGATACCCGGCGTAGGCGAATATTCGCCGAGATATGCTCCTAGCCCCTCTATAAATACCAGGTATGCTCCCTCATTCTGGGGAGAGAGGATTCTCGCATTCACTTGCTCATCCAACATATATTTGCTCTATTTTCTCTCCCACATCCTGTCTGACTTAAGCATCGGAGGGGCTTCGTCGGACACACTTTCGGTGCCCTCTGACCTGTGATTTGTGACTGCAGCACCAAGAAGAAGCATCTTCCATCCACCATTGCCCGGCGTCTCGACCAGAGCTCCAGACATCTAGATCTTCCTCAGCTCATCCCCCGAGGCCAGACTGTGAGACCTAAAATGTTTATTAAGGATTAATGTTGAAGTTATCGAATTTTGATGATTTTTGGGGATTCAGATCTCTGTTTGCATGTTTGAATTGTGTTTTCGGGTCGATTTTCCTCCTTAGAGTAATTCTGGAGATTTTTGAAATTTTGGGTTTAGAAGTATCTGCTGGTGACAACTCTGATGACGTCATGCTTTGTGTTGGCATCGTAGTCGCTGACGTAAGCTTTGCTGCTGGTATCTTAGCGCGCTGTGTTCTTTGTTTTGGTAGCTGGAGACAGCAGCGCTTACGTGGATTTCAGCAGGAGAGCGCTATAGAATTTCGAACGGTGTCGTTTTGAGGAACCAGTCGATAGTTTATATTGCCTGCTGATAGCAGATATGTCGACGTAAGCATTACTGTTGAGTGTTGTGTGGATGACGTAGACTTTACTGTCGTCAGTCGATGGGTGTTATCGCGTTAATTGTATGCCTGCTGGTTGTCAACGCGGGTCAACCTTCCTGTAGCGCGAAGAGGATGCGACATAGTTTTGAGGTGCAAGTGACGTAAGAGTATCTGCTGGTGTTAGAACGTCACTGTATCTTGCTGCTGATATTTACCGAGAGCTGCTGCCAGCTATGATGACGTCAGTGGAGCGACGTCGTTTAAGTTAGTTGCAACGCCGCGTTTTGATGTTGCTGCTGGTATCAGCAGGAGGAAGTGTTTTAAGTTGTTTTGTGTATTGCTGCTGAATGACCAGCAGTTGGTATTTAGAATTGCGTATCCTAAGCGACGTCGTTTGGATTAGTTGTTGCGACGCCGTTTTGGCTTAGCGTTAGAAGCTCTTTTGTTGTTGTTGCTGCTGACAGTCGAGGTTCGTTTATTGTGGAGTATGCGTCGACTATTGCTCCTGCTGGTTTTATCGGTGGAAATACGCTTCTGCTGGTAACAGCAGTTGAGAGTTTTATATATAGCGAGACTTGGTCTTCGTTGTGGATTACCAGTTTCCATACTTAGAGTAATATTTTCCAATTTTCGTTCCCTGTTCTTCAACCCTTGGTCACTATTCACCGTGAGCTTCTCCGGTTGATTCCCGTCGATTCCGGCCGTTGTTTTGGACAGTTGAGGTAGCGTTGGACTCCTCTCGAAGAGCTCTTTCATCCTATACCTTTTGTAGAGGCTGTTGTTAGCTGGAGAAAAAACACGAAGTTGCTGTTCGTGTTCGTACGTTTCGAAGTTGCAGGTAGCTTTTGAATTAGCTTCGAGATCTTGTTCCTAGCCTTTAGATTAGCTTCCTGTTAAGTTTTATGGGTTAGATTGAGAGCTGGCTTTGGTATTTAAACTCCAGCCGTGAGCTTTATTAGCAACCCGTTGGATTTATGTTCTGTTTTTCGTGTGTTTAGCAGGCTTTTACCAGAGTCTTCGGGATTTCTCGCAGTGTTATTGTTGCTCAGTACAAGGTACGGATTTGAGCTTTTATTACAGCGAGATTATGGCTTGGATGAATGGTAGTCGCTGGTATGTGGATTCGTCGTGCCTGGTGGTTGTGTTCTGTTGAGAATTGTGTATGCTATTTGTGTATTTGCTGCGTTGCATATGTTTATATGCTTGCATTCTCGCCTGTTGCATACACGCATGGTAATCCTATCCAGTTTTGGTAGTCTTTGTACCATTGTTGCATCGTTATTGTTTTCTTATTAGGATGTGAGGGCGAGCGGCAATACCGCACTCTCATCTCCCTGCTGGGATCGTAGCCACCATGCGCCGAGTGGTTAATTACCACAGTTCATGGGCGAGGCAACAGCAGGTCGATTTGTTTGATGCATCCGGTAAGTGGGTGTAGTATCATGGCGAGTGGCTCACTACCACACTGTGAACTCACCCCGTGGCTACTATTCGTTGTCGATGTTTCTTGGAGCTATGTTTGAGTTCCGTAGCTCCCTTGTGGGTCGAGCTTTCCATTGTTCTTTGGCGTCTCATGCATAGCACCTGCATTCTTTTCCTTGCTGTTATTTCTGTTGTATTATTGCTCTCCGTACTGGGGTTTGACCCCATGTCCCTCCGGGGCTTGGTTTGTTTCTTTGTTGCTTTGTTTTCAGGAAACCCAGGTTCTACAGCTGGTCGTGGGTTCAACCCAGCTGGCGGTGCACAGGAGGTGGCTAGTGTGTCCCAGTAGCATATAGCATATATATACATATATGTGTATCAGTTAGCCAGGGGGATGCCCTGTGCTTTGTTGTTGTACCCGTAGGGGAGTCTGATACATGTTGAACTTATGTATGCTTTGTTGTTAAATGTTTATGATTTGGGGAACTTATTTTAAGTATTGTTGTATTTTAAATTATAAGTTTAAAAACCGTCGGGCCTAAAAGCGAAAATTTTACCCACTTGTTTTGATAGCTTCCGCATGTGTTTATCTGTTGTGAGCACGAGGCCTGACATTTTTGGTATCAGAGCTTAAGCTGCAGCTCCGCCGGCTCCGGTAGAGAGAATGGATGTGGTCATAGCTCGGTTTCAGAGGATGAGTCCTCCTATTTTCAATGGTGATGAGTCGAGTGAGGAAGCGGATTCTTGGCTCCCTAGCGTCATACATCTGTTTGATCGAGCCCAGTATGACGACGATCTTCGGTTGAGGTTGGTGACCCTACTGTTGAGGAAGTCTGCCGAGCGTTGGTGGAGAGGTACGTCTAGTACCTTACTGGAGATCGGTGTTGGTATTACTTGGGACACTTTCTACCAGGTCTTCAGGCAGGAGTATGTCCCCGACTCCTATGTAGCTGCCCGTGAGCGGGAGTTCGAGTTCTTGGAGCAGGGTTCATTGTCTGTGCGCGAGTACGCTCGTAAGTTTTCTGCTTTGTTGGCGTATGTTCCACATGTTGCTGGCCGGGAGAGGGCCAAGAGTACTAGGTTTGTGGAGGGCTTGAATGGGGATCTGTACCAGAGCGTTTTGACAAGCAAGCCCAAGTCTTATGCTGAGGCCGTGGATACTGCTATCCACATCGAGGAGGGCATGAAGAGCCGTAGTGCGTGCAGGGCGCAGGTGGCGCAAGCGGTGCAGAGTGGTAGGCCCGTTGGTCAGGGAGCTCAGTCGTCCCAGAGTTCTCAGTCCGCACATTTTCCTCAGCAGCAGCAGCAGGTAGCTCAGCATCCTGGCCGTCAGAGGTTTCGACCCCGCGGTCAGCAATTCAAGAAGAAGTCTGGTTCAGGGTCTTCTGGTTCTGGTAGTTCGAGTAGCAGCGGCTCTCGGGCGGAGTTTTGTGGTTTTTGCGGTGGGAAGCATTCTTCCACGCAGTGTGTTGGTGTGCAGGGTTCCTGCAACCTTTGTGGTCAGTATGGGCACTTTGCGAGAGTGTGTCCGACAGCTGGAGCACAGCAGGTCGCGGCCCAGCCTCAGGGTCGGGGAGGTCAGTCTAGAGGCCGTTCGCAGCAGTTTCAGCAACCCCGTTTTGGTGAGGCTCCGTTTAGGCCGTTTCAGCAGCCTGGCCCTTCGTGTTTTGGGCAGTCGTCTCAACCTTTCTTTCCAGGACCTCAGCAGGCTCAGGTTAACGCCTTCACGAGAGAGCAGGCCGAGGAGACACCGAGCCGGGTGATTGGAGGTACATGTCTTGTCTTTGACTTTCCTGCTCGTGTGTTGTTTGACACCGGTGCTTCGCATTCATTTATTTCCGATTCTTTTATTGTTGAGCATGGATTGTTTACTGTCCCTTTGCGTGATGTTGTTTCTGTTTCTACCCCCGGTGGTGTAAGCCTGTGTTCGCAAGAGATTTTGTTGGATGGTGTGCTGCGGTTTGGTGAGCATGCCTTGTTAGCGAATTTGATTCGCGGGGCTTGGTTTGTTTCTTTGTTGTATTGTTTTCAGGAAACCCAGGTTCTACAGCTGGTTGTGGTTTCAACCCAGCTGGTGGTGCCCCAGGAGGTGGCTAGTGTGTCCCAGTAGCGTATAGCATATATATATATATATGTATCAGTTAGCCAGGGGGATGCCCTGTGCTTTGTTGTTGTACCCGTAGGAGAATCTGATACATGTTTAGATTTATGTATGCTTTGTTGTTGATTGTTTTATGTCTTGGGAAAACTTAATTTCAGTATTGTTGTATGTTAAATCATATGTTTTAAACCGTTGGGCCTAAAAGCGAAAATTTTACCCACTTTTTGATAGCTTCCGCATGTGTTTATCTGTTGAGAGCACAAGGCCTGACATTTTTGGTATCAGAGCTTAAATTGGGATAAGCTCAATTCATTTGATCACACTTGAGTCTAGGCACAGTGTTGCGTATTGCATGTGCTTGACTTATATGACTGCGTGCTGCATATGTTGTGTTATATGCTTTCTTTGCTGTATCTGTTCTGTTTTCCTTATCCTGTTGAGTGTTTTAGATGCCGCCTAGACGTTGTGGTCGTAGTAGGGGTCTCTTCCAGGAATCAGGAGGACAGAATGAGGATCAGTCTAGTGCGCCTAGTCATACTCTTGAGAGTAGTGGAGAGGAGGAGGCTGCAGCTCCGCCGGCTCCGGTAGAGAGGATGGATGTGGTCATAGCACGATTTCAGAGGATGAATCCTCCTATCTTCAATGGTGATGAGTCGAGTGAGGACACGGATTCTTGGCTCCATAGCGTCATACATCTGTTTGATCGAGCCCAGTATGACGACGATCTTCGGTTGAGGTTGGTGACCCTACTGTTAAGGAAGTCCGCAGAGCGTTGGTGGAGAGGTACGTCTAGTACCTTACTGGAGACCGGTGTTGGCATTACTTGGGACACTTTCTACCAGGTCTTCAGGCAGGAGTATGTCCCCGACTCCTATGTGGCTGCCCGTGAGCGGGAGTTCGAATTCTTGGAGCAAGGTTCGTTGTCTGTGCGCGAGTACGCTCGCAAGTTTTCTGCTTTGTTGGCGTATGTTCCAAATGTTGCTGGCCGGGAGAGGGCCAAGAGCACCAGGTTTGTAGAAGGCTTGAATGGAGACCTGTACCAGAGCGTTTTGACAAGCAAGCCCAAGTCCTATGCTGAGGCAGTGGATACTGCTATCCACATCGAGGAGGGCATGAAGAGCCGTAGTGCGCGCAAGGCACAGGTGGCGCAGGCGGTGCAGGGTGGTAGGCCCACTGGTCAGGGAGCTCAGTCGTCCCAGAGTTCTCAGTCCGCGCATTTTCCTCAGCAGCAGCAGCAGGTAGCTCAGCAG
>KQ999880.1:223357-241015 GCA_001598015.1 Dorcoceras hygrometricum | reverse complement strand
TATCAGGAATACCCTTTGCAGATCCTTGGCAGAAAAGAGAAACAGTTGAGGAATAAGAACATTCCGTTAGTAATGGTGCAGTGGAGCAAACATGGTAGGGAAGAAGCTACTTGGGAGCTGGAAGAAAAGATGCAGCGCGAGTGGCCGCATCTGTTTGAGTAGCTGTTGGGCTATATTTTCCAGTAACTTGTAGTTTTACTGTTTTTCTTCCTTAGTTGTTGTAATGTGTTTGCTCAGTTATCTTGAACTCTTGGCCTTATGTTGGGCGAGTTCTGTTTGTAGCTTGCTGTTGTGTTGTTTTCCAGAGTTATTGCTGTGATTTCGGGGACGAAATCCTTTTTAGCGGGGGAGAAATGTGAGACCTGAAATGTTGATTAAGGATTAATTGTTGAAATTATCGAATTTTGATGATTTTTGGGGATTCAGATCTCTGTTTGCATGTTTGAATTGTGTTTTCGGGTCGATTTTTCCTCCTTAGAGTAATTCTGGAGATTTTCGAAATTTTTGGTTTAGAAGTATCTGCTGGTGACAGCTCTGATGACGTCATGCTTTGTGTTGGCATCGTAGTCGCTGACGTAAGCTTTGCTGCTGGTAGCTTAGCGCGCTGTGTTCTTTGTTTTGGTAGCTGGCGACAGCAGCGCTTACGTGGATTTCAGCAGGAGAGCGCTATAGAATTTCGAACGGTGTCGTTTTGAGGAACCAGTCGATAGTTTATATTGCCTGCTGATAGCAGATATGTCGACGTAAGCATTACTGTTGAGCGTTGTGTGGATGACGTAGACTTTACTGTCGTCAGTCGATGGGTGTTATCGCGTTAATTGTATGCCTGCTGGTTGTCAACGCGGATCAACCTTCCTGTAGCGCGAAGAGGATGCGACATCGTTTTGAGGTGCAAGTGACGTAAGAGTATCTGCTGGTGTTAGAACGTCACTGTAGCTTGCTGCTGATATTTAGCGAGAGCTGCTGCCAGCTATGATGACGTCAGTGGAGCGACGTCGTTTAAGTTAGTTGCAACGCCGCGTTTTGATGTTGCTGCTGGTATCAGCAGGAGGAAGTGCTTTACGTTGTTTTGTGTATTGCTGCTGAATGACCAGCAGTTGGTATTTAGAATTGCGTATCCTAAGCGACGTCGTTTGGATTAGTTGTTGCGACGCCGTTTTGGCTTAGCGTTAGAAGCTCTTTTGTTGTTGTTGCTGCTGACAGTCGAGGGTCGTTTATTGTGGAGTATGCGTCGACTATTGCTCCTGCTGGTTTTATCGGTGGAAATACGCTCCTGCTGGTAACAGCAGTTGAGAGTTTTATATATAGCGAGACTTGGTCTTCGTTGTGGATTACCAGTTTCCATACTTAGAGAAATATTTTCTAATTTTCGTTCCCTGTTCTTCAACCCTTGGTCACTATTCACCGTGAGCTTCTCCGGTTGATTCCCGTCGATTCCGGCCGTTGTTTTGGACAGTTGAGGTAGCGTTGGACTCCTCTCGAAGAGCTCTTTCATCCTATACCTTTTGTAGAGGCCGTTGTTAGCTGGAGCAAAAACACGAAGTTGCTGTTCGTGTTCGTACGTTTCGAAGTTGCAGGTAGCTTTTGAATTAGCTTCGAGATCTTGTTCCTAGCCTTTAGATTAGCTTCCTGTTAAGTTTTATGGGTTAGATTGAGAGCTGGCTTTAGTATTTATAGATTCCAGCCGTGAGTTTTGTAGTTGGCCGTGAGCTTTTGTTGTGTAATGCCTGAGATCTTGCGTATGTTTAGCAGGTTGGATTCAGATCTCTCGAGGCTTGAATTGTGGTAATTGTTGCACGAATCAGGTACGGATTTGAGCTTGTGATAGCTAGGAAGTTGCGTGAGATATAATGTGAGGCTGCTGGGATGTTTCGGTGAACATGGCCGTGTATTGCTTGCTGTGCATCGGTGTTTATGCAAGTTGTTTTATGTGAATTGCATACACGCATTTGTTCACGCATATTTCAGATCCCTCGTGTATTGTATCGGAGTCTCATGCATAGCATCTGCAATTTATTCCTTGCTGTTTATTGCTGTTTTATAGTTGCTCTCCGTACTGGGGTTTGACCCCATGTCCCTCCGGGGCTTGGTTTGTTTCTTTGTTGTATTGTTTTTAGGAAACCCAGGTTCTACAGCTGGTCGTGGTTTCAACCCAGCTGGTGGTGCCCCAGGAGGTGGCTAGTGTGTCCCAGTAGCGTATAGCATATATATATATATGTATCAGTTAGCCAGGGGGATGCCCTGTGCTTTGTTGTTGTACCCGTAGGGGAATCTGATACATGTTTAGACTTATGTATGCTTTGTTGTTGATTGTTTTATGTCTTGGGAAAACTTATTTTCAGTATTGTTGTATGTTAAATCATATGTTTTAAACCGTTGGGCCTAAAAGCGAAAATTTTACCCATTTTTTGATAGCTTCCGCATGTGTTTATCTGTTGAGAGCACAAGGCCTGACACAGACTTCCAGAGCTCCAGATATCCAGATCTCCCTCAGCTCATCCCGTAGGGCCAGACCTCCAGAGCTCCAGACTTCCAGATCTCCCGACCTCCGGACCTTACATCCCGAGGTGGTCTCAGCTCTTCGGCTGGACAAAATTCGGTTACATCAATTGACGCCGTCTGGGAGAACGACAATAGAAGAAACGAGAGAGACCACCCATAATAAGGACCAGATGTCGGGACGCAAGAGAACCCGAGCAGAAGGGCCTCACAGCAGCATGAACTACTCAACTGATAGAACATTTTCTAGATCGACAACCAGCGGTCAATCATTTTTATCTACACGGATATTTCTCAAAAATACTGATGAGACAGGAAGAGGCTGATGACACTGGAACATCAATAAACCACAGAAAAATCTAAACTTAGGTCAGCTCTCATTTGTTCTGCAATTACTCTACTTAATCAAAGACTGACTTTTGGCAATAAGTCGATCCGATCAAAACATGCTTTTTCTGCGTTCACTCTCCTTGGTTTGTGTCCTTAACTGAGCATTATTAGAACAAACTTATAAGCCCGATCAGCTCGGCACTACAAAGTCCAACGCCCGTTGGCACCAACTCTGATATGCTTGAGAGTATATTATCTGTTCTGTTGGGGAATCTGTTTTGCTCTGTTCGGGATTCTCTTATATTGCCTTGCTCGGGAATCTCTTATCTGCTCTGGCCCTGCTCGAGAGTCTATTATATTGCCCTCCTCGAGAATCTCTTATCTGCTCTGCTCGGGAGTCTATTATATTGCCCTCCTCGGGAATCTCTTATCTGCTCTGCTCAGGAGTCTATTATATTGCCCTGCTCGAAAATCTCTTATCTGCTCTGACCCTGCTCGGTAGTCTATTATATTGCCCTGCTCGGAAATCTCTTATCTGCTCTGGCCCTGCTCGGGAGTCTATTATATTGCCCTGCTCGGAAATCTCTTATCTGCTCTGGCCCTGCTTGGGAGTCTATTATATGCCCTGCTCGGAATCTATCATTTTGATCTGCTCTGGAATATATCATCTGCTCTGCTCGGGATCTGTCATCTGCTCTGTGCAGGGATCTGTCATCTGCTCTGTTCAGGGATCTGTCATCTGCTCTCCTCGAGATCTGTCATCTGCTCTGTGCAGGGATCTGTCATCTGCTCTCCTCGGGATTTGTCATCTGCTCTGTGCAGGGATCTGTCATCTGCTCTACTCGGGATCTGTCATCTGCTCTGTTCATGGATCTGTTATCTACTCTGCTCGGGACCTGTCATATGCTCTGTTCAGAAATCTATCATCTGCTCTGCTCGGGATCTGTCATCTGCAGTGTTCAGGGATCTGTCATCTCCTCTGCTCTGGATCTGTCATCTTCTCTGTTCAGGGATCTGTCATCTCCTCTGCTCGGGATCTGTCATATGCTCTGTTCAGAAATCTGTCATCTTGACCTGCTCGGGAATCAGTTACCCCAACCAGCTTGGCAATCTCTAAGCCCGATCAGCTCGGCACCAAAGCCCAGTTCCGCACCGGCACCTCCTCGCGTAGCTCTTCTACGTGAGTGCATAAGCCCGACCAGCTCGGCACCTAAGCCCAGTTCCGCACTGGCACCTCCTCAGGTGGCAACCCCACCTGAGCACATAAGCCCGACCAGCTCGGCACCTAAGCCCAGTTCCGCACTGACAAAACTCCTCGCGTAGCTCTTCTACGTGAGTACATAAGACCAATCAGCTCGGCACTCAAAGCCCAGTTCCACACTGGCACTTCCTCGCGTGGCTCTTCTACGTGAGTACATAAGCCCGACCAGCTCGGCATCATAAGAACAAGTTTGTACCTCGGGTCCCGATCACTACTCCAAGTCCTACACTTCACTTCTTCGTCTAGGACTCGTTGGGGGGGTTACTATTGATACCACTATTATTTTCCACCTCGGTACCCGAGTAAAGATCTCCTCTTAAAAACAGAAACGCCACTAAGTGATCTTCCATCTTGGGCCTCAGCTCTTCCAGGATGACCTCGGTCAGGAAGACCTCTGGCAGGAAGACCTCGGCTCTTCCAGGAAGACCTCTGGCAGGTAGAACTTAGCTCTTCTAGGAAGACCTCGGGCAGGAAGACCTCTGGCAGGAAGACCTCGGGCAGGAAGACCTCGGGCTGGAAGACCTCGGGCAGGAAGACTGGCAGGAATACCTCGGGCAGGAAGACCTCAACTATTGGGCAGGAAGACCTCAACTCTTCCAAGAAGACCTCAGCTCTTGTAGGAAGACCTCTTGACCCGAGGTGACCATGCTGCTAAGCTCGAGGAGTCACCCGAGGACTCTTGCTCAGATCGAGAGTATTGCCCGAGGATTGCTCATCCAACATATATTTGCTCTATTTTCTCTCCCACATCCTGTCTGACTTAAGCATCGGAGGGGCTTCGTCGGACACACTTTCGGTGCCCTCTGACCTGTGATTTGTGACTGCAGCACCAAGAAGAAGCATCTTCCATCCACCATTGCCCGGCGTCCCGACCAGAGCTCCAGACATCCAGATCTCCCTCAGCTCATCCCCCGAGGCCAGAGCTCCAGAGCTCCCTCAGCTCATCCCCCGAGGCCAGACCTCCAGAGCTCCAGACATCCAGATCTCCCTCAGCTCATCCCCCGAGGCCAGAGCTCCAGAGCTCCCTCAGCTCATCCCCCGAGGCCAGACCTCCAGAGCTCCAGACATCCAGATCTCCCTCAGCTCATCCCCCGAGGCCAGAGCTCCAGAGCTCCCTCAGCTCATCCCCCGAGGCCAGACCTCCAGAGCTCCAGACATCCAGATCTCCCTCAGCTCATCCCTGAGGCCAGACCTCCAGAGCTCCAGACTTCCAGATCTCCCGACCTTACATCCCGAGGTGGTATCAGCTCTTCAGCTGGACAAAATTCGGTTACATCAATATTAATATTAATTATGATCATCTTCATCATTCGTCATTATTTGACAATAAAACATGTGCTCGCCTGCCATTTTCATAAAGTTTTCTTATGGCTAGTCTTGAATCCTATTTTCACCATTACCAATATCTCATCCAACAACTTAAAACCTCTACAACACTTCAAACACATTTTCATGGGAAAGAATGCATATATATATTTACTTCTAAACATTCTACAATCATTAAAACTGTGAAAAGAGATTTCATTTTCTCACGAGGGGTCCTCGGCATTGTGGAATCTCCAACACCTCAAATACAATTAAAATCTATTGTTCTCTGATATTTAATTAACTACGTAAATATTCATATTTATATTTTTAGGAAATGACAAACTGTTCCTACTTGCAACCCAACGAGAGAAATCCAGACCATCGATATAAATAAAGCATATAACACAAGTAGGGGCCCTAAGTATGCTGTCCATCCAAAATAATAGCAACAAGCTGTATATATATTATATTCCTACTATATGAGTTCTAATGAAAATTTTCATGCATTGATATAAAGCAATAGCACAAGTAGGGGCCCTAAGTATGCTGTCGACGCCATAATTGCTCATGTCAACAAAAACAATAGCAACAAGCTATATATGCATATATCCTTATTGAGACACTTCACATGAAATGCAAGCCACAAAGATTTTCCACTATGTGATTGATGTACCCTTTAATTTACTGACCCTCACCTCCATTGTTATTTAATGGAAATGACAAATGAGAAAAACCACATATAAAAAGCTTCACATGCGGGTTATGTCATTAGCTGGAAGCTTTTAGTTGTAAACCTGCTTCATCTTTTCCTTTTGTTAATTATATATCCCGCTGTTAATACAATAGGATTAGAAGGATTCGATCATTTAAAATGCATTTATTGGAATTGGGTTTTATCGGGAATGCAGATCAAATCCCATATTTGAAGATGAATGAGAAGACAATGGTTTAAGATAGAAAGTAACCCATCGCAACGAGATCTTTTGGGTATTAGCCAAAAAGAAAAAAGATCATGAGTTTAGTACCAAAGTGAAAATTATCAAAACATTGTGAATATATGCGACTTTCAATGCTCAATAAATGGGAATCGAGGGAGGTGATGGCTCTTGCGATAGATCCATCATAAGCTCTTCGGGTGGGTGATGTTCCTAGTATTTCATATAAGCATGTGGTCTGGTGGGGTGACCTTTATAAAAAGGGATGAGTTTGAGGGGTGGTGGTGAGGACCATGAGAAAAATAGTGGTACTTGGGATGATTATTGGGAATCCAAGCCAAGTTCCGCATTAGATGATAAGGATATCGGGGCCGCTGGAAAATCATGGATAATTGTAACTGTAAATTGATTTGTTCGGAGTTTGATCATGTAACTTGTCAAAGTTGGTTTTATTCTAGTGCTTTAATATTTATTTAGGAACATCAAACTTCGCCTCCAAGTAAGCATTTCGAGAACCTGGTTCGTCCGATTTACTTTATATTTTCTAAGAAAACATGTACATGTATCGGCATACATGTTATAGCTACCCATTTTCAGATCATGTAAACTACTTATACGATCAGCTGTAAATGTAGCAGAAAGTATTTTAACCCAGTCTATGTGGGCTACAAGAATAGAGGATGTATAGTTGGGACTTTGGAAGTTTATGTGTGAGGCTTTATTGATGCAAAACGACAAACTACAAAAGGTTATAGACAAAGCTTGAAAAAGAAAAAGAGCTAATGTGAGATTATAACCACATGCTTGTAGCAGAAATGAATGTAGACAAGGGTGGTAATTAACATTGAAACCCCAGCATTTGGATAACATATATTATCTCGGTGATTATTTTGAGGACGTATATGCATGGCTGCCAGCAGTTGATATGATCTCCTATCAAGTACACCAAGTAACTGATCAAAATAATTGGGACAGTCTAAATCCATTAAACATGCAACTGATGTTACATCGTGTGACGTCACACCCAAAACAACGAGCCTTGCAACAAATTCAATCATCCAAAAGATATACAGGTCGTGTTCCCTGAAATCATTTGTTAGTTTTCCATGTTCTATTTAATGCAATGGCCTCATAACCTGTTAAGGATACTCACCAGCTACTCTCGTAGTAAGAATCACAAATGAGGGTATATAAGCATAGCACATTTTGTGAAACCAAGTCTTGTTTTCATGTTTTGCCAATTTATATATGATCCTCTACTGTATTATTTGCAGATATTAGGTTGGATGCACCGGAAGTTCCGGCAGAACAGCAGCGAAACGCCAAAGGACTTTTCTATTGGTGGGATACTAATACAAATATATAACTCGAGTATCTAGTTTTCGTTATATGCACACCACATGGTCTTGATTTTTCAAGCCATGAATGCTGATCGCGACTCGATGATTGTTATAGGACAGCCGTCGCTCGAAGACCTACAATGCTACCAGAGAGGAAACTACTACAGCAAGTCCTTGGGCAAAGCCCAGAAGGAGAACTACTACCTCAGAAGCTCATTTGGCAGCCTGGAGGCTGCAAGGGTGGAAGAAGAGGACCTTGATCAAGACGAGCCGTCGGCTGCACTCACCGAGCTTTTCCATGGATTCCTTGCTATTGGTACTCTTGGTACCGAACGCTTCCCCGCGGACCCTGCAACGCCAACATTTTCGATCTCCGTGGATCACATAGCAGAGAAAGAAACTGAAGTCACTGAGAATGAGCTGAATCTAATCAATGATGAGTTGGAGAAAGTACTTGGAGGCAGAGATTCGAACTGTAACGTCTCGTCTGGAAGAAACAGCCATGTCAGCGCAGGAAGGATAAGTCATTGTAGTGCTACTACACTCAGTGGCAAGCCCATGGGGAACACAGAGATGTCGGGAAATGGAGGAACAATCTGCCCACTGCAGAGCTATCTTTTCGGATCAGCGATCGGACTACCAGATGCGGCACCAGTATCTGGAAGGAAAGAACACAGGACATCTCTTGGGGAGCTTTTCCAGAAGACTAAGATAGGAGAGGAAAACTCTGGACCGAAATCAGACAGGGGCGAAAAGCGAATGGACAAGGAAACTGAGAAGTCAGCTGTGTATCTCATGAAAAAGATCCTGAAGAAAAGAATGCTTCATGCATCCTCCAAGAGCTCCGCGCCATCCTCTGGAGGACCAATGCATGCTTCAACAGCTGAAAAGAAATCGCATAAGGTATGTTTCATGAGCCGTAAACGCATTTAGCTTCTTGAACAAATTACTTCAGGAGATTCAATGTTTGAAAATGCAGATCCTACATATATTCAACAGAAAAGTCCATCCTGAAAGATCAACATCTACACACCAGTCTCACAAAGCCACCAAAGATGATCAGCTAAAGATTGATCGTGGAGGTTTGGTGCCGACTGCCGAAGACATCACAATATATCCTCAGCGAGCCATATCGAAGGAGAGCACATGGAGCTTCAAGAGCCAGGCTACGCAAAACAACGATGACATTAGTGGGAACGAGCTTTGGGTCAAAACGGATGCCGATTGTAAGTAACTCTCTCTACATGCACTACATGCAAATGAGGATACTGCTCTACAATATATTCTTCTATACAAACATCTCAAAATGCACCATGATTGTTCATTCCCATAGGCCCCAAAGCAGAACTAAATCGTAGGTTACCAACCAAACATTCGACTGTCGTCTTGGAGAAATAGTGGATAAACATCGGCAAGAAACATTGAGGGATCAGATTCCCTAAGATTTATGTTCTTGCATCCACTTTGGTAAATGTCCAACCGTAAATTAAGAGTTTAATAAATATAATGTCCTTTCAAATTATTATCGGAGTTTTATAGTGAACTGTATGTTGTTACCTGCTGGTTGACAGAAAAGTTGTTTCAAGTAGCAATCGTTTTATTTGTATGCAGCAATTGTCGTGGTAATTAGGGAGTTTGCAAGAGTTTTAGGAACCACTTCCCTGGTGGAAATGGTTGAGAGTACTTGTGGGCTGTCATGGATCCTATTGATAGGCCCAGGCCCATTATAATAAATATATATAGGAGAAGTCCTAATGCACATCATATGGAGAGCAGGAAATGATAAGTAGAATAGGAAGAGTAAGAAAACTGTTGGAAAATAATATTTTTTTTCAGTTAGGCACTAGCACGACTAGGAGGTGAGAGAGGTCTTCCCTGATAATATTTTTGTTTTCAAACTTATTAAGTAACTTTCTGGGAGAAATAAATTGTTATTTTTCTGATCTTGAGTCATTAACTATCCTACTAAACTCCCCATATCAATTGGTCCAACCCGCATGATGGCAATAACACGAGTGGAGTCCAAGATGGAAGTTTTGAGCAATGTGTAAGGCAACATGAGTGAGTTGCAAGAAACATCAGCAGCTTGACTAAGGCATTGGCTAGGATGGCAGTCTCTCAAGCTCGTATGGAGGGCGCCCAGGTGAGGATGGAGCAGTGGGTGAATGGTAAGACGTGTGAGGGTAGAGAAAACTTATCAAGAAGAGAAAGATCAAGGATATTGAAATATTATATCGGTACGATGTCAATTATGACGGATAAAAATAACAAAATTATGGAATAAAAATAATCAATAAGAACACAACGATTTTACGTGGTTCACCCAAAAATAGGCTACGTCCACGGAGCTACTGCATATATTTTTTATATATATATATATATTTCTTTCTTTTTTGGGATGTACAAATAAGGAAAGGGGTCTATTTATATATATCTATATGTATCTTTCTTTTTTGGATGTACAAATGAGGGAGGGGGCTCTATATTCTAATGAAAAAACACGATGCATTCAGTTAGCCAAATTCTCAACTTCCCTCTGTTCATCTGCTGCCTTTATTTACTTTGAATAGTCAATATTGACTTTGAATAGTCAACAATCTTCCACTTGAAGACTTGATCACAATCACGTCTTCACACCATAAATGCAGTAGCTCGTAGTTCTCCTCTACACTAGGAGTCCAACTGAAGTTGAATATAACTTCAGTTTGTCAATGGTCACAGTTTTCGTGAGCATATCATTTGGATTTTTACTTCGGGGAATCTTTTCAAGCATTTAAGATTCCATCTTCCAGTACTGATCTGATAAATAGTACCGTACTTGTATATGTTTCGTCATAGGATGATACACAGGATTCTTGGCCAAATGTATAGCATTCTGACTATCATGGTGTAATGTACTACCCTCAAATGTTTGACTCAATTCCTCAAGAAACGATTGCAACCAAATCATTTATTTGCTAGCTTCCGTTACTGCAACATATTCTGCCTCAGTAGTCGATAGTGCAACAATCGTTTGCAACTTTGATACCCAACTTACAGCTGTACCACCCAATGTAAACACATATCCAGTAGTACTTTTTCTGTCATCTATGTCACCACCCATATCATCATCGACAAATCCTTGTAAGTCCCGATTCGATCTCCTAAAGCACAAAGGTAAACTAGCAGTACCGTTCAAGTATCTTAGAATCCATTTAACTGCTTCTCACTGTTTTTTTTTCTGGATTTCTCATAAACCTACTCACAACTCCCACTTCATGTGCTATGTCTGGTCTTGTATACATCATTGCATACATGAGGCTTCCGACAGCAGAAGCATAAGGAACTTTGTTCATATAATCCTGATCCTGCTTCGTCGAGGGTAATTGTGCTTTGGTTAGTTTGAAGTGACTAATCAAAGATGTACTCACTCATTTAGCTTCAGTCATAATGAATCTACTAACAATCTTTTTCACGTACTCTTCTTGAGATAACTTCAAGACTCCATTTACCCGATTTCTTAAGATCCTTATTCCAAGGATTTGTTTTGCTGCACCCAGATCCTTCATAGAAAATTTCTTTGATAGCTCTTTCTTCAATTTATCAATCTCCTCCCGACAAGATCCTGCTATCAACATATCATCTACATATAACAATTGAATGATATACGAACCGTCGAGTTTCCTAACATAACAACAGTGATCAGCCTGACATCTCAAGAAATCATTTTTGCTCATGAATCCATCAAACTTCTTGTACCACTGCCTTGGAGGTTGTTTGAGACCATACAAGCTCTTCTGAAGTTTGCACACCATTTTCTCTTTTCCTTCTACTTCAAATCCCTGTGACTGCTTCATATGAATTTATTCATCTAGATCATCATGAATAAAAATGTCGTCTTTACATCTAATTGCTCCAGATGTAAATCTTCTTTTGCCACTAATCCAAGTACAGTTCTGATAGTAGTCAGTTTCACCACTGGACAGAAAATCTCGGTGTAATCAATGACTTCCCGTTGTTGAAAGCCGTTTACAACAAGTCTTGCCTTATACCTTTTGGTACCATCATGTTCTTATTTTAATCGGTACACCCACTTGTTGTGTAATGCTTTCATACCTTCTGGAACTTCTGTCAGCTCCCATGTCTGATTGGATGACAGTGAATCCATCTCATCTTTTATTGCTAACTCCAAATTGATTGAATCATCATTTTGCATTTCTTCTTCATAGGTCTCCAGTTCATCTTTATCAGTTAGCAAAATATAATGAAGTGCAGGGGAGTATCTCTCAGGTGGTCTGTATGTTTTTGAAGATCTTCTAGGTTCAACCTCCGGAATTTGTGGGTCAACTTCTTGTGCAGTGGTTTCTTCATCTTCATGGCTACTACGTTCAGGTTCATTCACAGGAATATCTAGCAATGGTACTTCATTTTCCTTCTTCACTTGAGGATATTCATCTTCAGCTTCAATGTGTGACATGTCTTTATATAGTACTTGCTAATTGAATATCACATCCCTACTCCGAATGATTTTCCTATTTTGTCATCCCAGAAATGATAGTCAAAATCATTATCTCCATAACCAATAAAGAAACACCTCTTTGATTTCGGATCAAGTTTTTTCTGTTGGCTGAATCAATATGAACATAGGATAAACAACCAAAAACTTTCAAGAATGAAAGGTTTACTTCTTTGCCGCTCCACACCTCCTCTGGTATTTTGAAATTAAGCAGTACTGAAGGTCCTCTATTGATCAGAAATGCTGCAGTGTTAATTGCAACAGTCCAAATGATTTTGGCAATCCGGCGTGCAATCTCATGCCCCTGACACGTTCATTAAGGTTATATTCATCCTTTCAACCACACCATACTTTGGGGTGTACCATGAATGGTTTTCTCCATCTTGATCCCATTGTGCACAATTCTTATTGAACTAATCATCATTATACTCTCTACCATTTTCAGATCGTAAGCATTTCACCATTAAGTTGGTCTCATTGTTCAACCATAGCTTTCCACCTTCTAAAGGTCTCATAAACATCGGATTTATTTTTCAGAAAATCAAACCAAACTTTTTTTCTCAAATCATCAATGAAGGTGACATAATATATTGAGCCTCCGAGGGATGGTACAGGAGATGGACCCCATACATCAGTATGAACCGGCTTCAACTTTGCTGCTTTTGGTTCTCTGGCCCCTTTTGAGAAACTCACTTTTCTCTGTTTTTCAAAGATACAGCTTTTACACATTTTGTTTTCAACAGACTTTAGTTCCTGTAGTTTCCCATTTGACATCAATATCTTCATTTCCTTCTCACTCATATGTCCAAGTCTACAGTGCCATAGACTCGAATTAGCTCCAGCATCCAGAGCTGCTAATGTGTCTCTACAACTGGAAATCATATTAAGTGTTCCAGTTTTCTTTCCTCGAGCAATAATATTGGCTCATTTGCTCACTTTCCAAGAACCATCACAAATGTCACATTATGGTCTTCGTCATCAAGTTGTCCCACCGAGAGAAGATTTCGTGTTAGTCTTGGCACATGCCTTACGTTGTTGATTTTCCAGAAAGATCCATTTGACATTTGCAAATGGACTTCACCCATACCAACTACTTTAAAAGGTTTTCCATCTTCTAGAAAACTTTTCATAAACGCCAGCAATTGAATTATTGAAAACATAGCGATTACCAGCGGTATGAAATGAAGCTCCTCAGTCCATGACCCAAGAATCAACTGGACTGTCCGTTGATAGCACTAGAACATCATGCACCTCCTCAGTGACAGCATTTGCATTGTTCTTAGTTGACTTGCAGTTCTTTTTCAATTCACCAGTTTCACCTCAGCTCCAACACTTTAACTTCTTTTCAAAATTATTTTTGTATTTTCCATTTCTTGACTTGGATCTGTCGCGCCATCGGTTAGAATTGTTTTCCACACTCCTGTCTCGTCCTCTATTATCAAAATTTAGGGCAGATCTTGATGCTTTTCCTTCACTAGAATCTATCCTGCGAACTTCTTCAGCGAGGATTTGATCTCGGACATCATTGAATTGCAGATTTCTTTTATCAATAGAATTGCTAAATGCTACATGTATCGGCTCCCAAGATTCGAAAAAGATGCCAAATAATAAGGGCACAAATTTTCATCATCAAAATTAATTTCAACCGATATTAGCTGGGAATCAATCGTGTTGAACTCATTGATGTGAGCCGCCACTGAAGCACCTTCTTCCATTTTTAAATTAAATAATTTTTTCATCAGATGTACTTTGTTGTTTGTTAATGGCTTCTCATACATATCTGATAAAATGGACATCATCCTCCGTGATTTGTCCCTCTTCCACGTTATGAGCCACGTTCTTTGTTAGGGTTAATCGAATAACACCTAACACCTATCGGTCAAGAAGTTCCCACTCATCATCCTCCATCTTTTTCGATTTTCTTCCTAATAGAGGTTGATGCAGCTTCTTACTATACAGATAATCTTTAATCTGTAACTGCCAGAAATCAAAATCTGTATCGTCGAACTTGTTGATTCCGGGTCCGGCTCCGTCGACTGCAGACATCGCTTATTTTGCTTTAATAAAATATCAAAAATCTTTTTGATGTAAAAGATCAGTCAAGGCTGCAACCACAGAGCATACTCGGAATTTTATGAAATTTTATGGCAAGTCTTCCGGACACCATAAAAAGCTCTCATACTAGTTGTTGAGATATTATATCGGCCCAATGGAGCAACCACAGGCCTAGTTGAATTATGGGCTTACTCGCAAGGCCCAACAAGCAGACCCATAGATTGCAAGGTGCAAGGCATCGATGTCCTAGTCAACTCGTGATCGATGAGTGGAGGAAATTCTCAGGTAAGAGGTGATCGGCGAAGGGATGCAAGAAAGGAGGGCCGAATAGTCTCGCAACAGGAGCACTTGAAGCGCAAGAAGAAGGGATTATGTTTCAGATGCGGCAATCCTTACTCACCGATGGACAAGTGCGCCTACAAAGTTGATACAAGTGGCTCTGTTGGAGGATGAGAATGAAGAAGGGGAGGAAGAAGAGTTGGTAACAGAGGAAAAGGATGGGCATTCGAGGATGATAAGGAGTGTGGTACCTTGGAGTTGTCATTATTCTCAATTGGGGGCCTTAATCAACCACCACCACTGAAGTTGAAAGGAAGAACCGAGAGAGCTGAGGTAGTGATCATGGTGAACAGTGAGGCTAGTCACAATTTTGTCTAGGCGCCTAATGAAAAAGCTGGGAGTTGAGATAGATGATTTAGTGAGGTTTGGAGTATGTCTAGGCGATGGGGCAAAGCTGAATTCTTCTCTCAATTTCCACAAACTAGCCTTGAGGACAAGGCTAATGTAGAAGATGAGGGCATTGTTATGGATAGACCCCGACCCATTATAACAAATGTATATAGGAGAAGGCCTAAAGTCCATAAGGTGGAGAGCACACAAGAACTAAGTAGAGTAGGACGAGTGAGAAAACGGTTAGAGAAGAATATTGTTTTTGTTAAGCACTAGTATGACTAGGAGGTGACATGGGTCTTCCCTGATAGTATTTTTGCGTTCAAACTTGTTACGTGTTAACAAACACTAGAAAGCACTATGGAAGTGTCTATCATAATTTAAGAATGTGTTAACAAACACTAGAAAGCACTTAAAGGTGAAAGTGTTTTTCTAGAAGATTTTGGAAATATTCCCTTAGTATTTGACTACTGTTGTGATCTTCTGTGAACCGCTTCGAAGTGCGAAGTTCAATTGTTCGTGTTTTTGCTTTGATTTCTTGTTATCAGTTTGAGTTTAAGATTTATAAAGCAGGTACATTGAACAAAACCCTTGGTGAGATATCGTAAATGTAAAACTTCATCTTAGGGAAATTTAATAGACATCTCAACCCTTCAATTTTTTTTTTATAAAAAATAGCACTAACTACCTTTGCTAACGTGATATTTGAACACGAGTCTGTTGTGGCTAAGAAACTAATGTGAAGCTCAAATTTGAGTTGAGATCCCCCATAAAGGAATTAATGGTGTCCTGTTCAAGTTGATATTCAAGGGTTTCGGTTCAAAAAAACTCATTTTAAAAGTGATCCAAAACGTTGTATATATTTGATTTTTAAAAAAAAAATAAAAAATTTTCATTTTTGGTCCCTTTCTTTATCGGGTTTATCATGTCAACAGGTAAAAAAAATAAAATTTTTAAAAAATATACAATTTTCAGGACTGAAATGGGGCAAATATACACAACTGATTGAAATGAACTTTTTACCGGAACCCTAGTGCACTTTGGTCTATGAGGTATCAAATAAAATGAAAAAAATAATGCATATTACAGAATTAAATTGCAAATTAATGGTTTAACGTTACTAAAAGTGGAAATAGCACGATTTAAATTTGTAAAATTTTTCTTTTCCCATGACCTTGCAGACTTGGTCTTGGAGCTCTAATATTCAAACAGATGAAGAGAATGAGCCAATACTAATGCATGCCGGAACATTGTAAGATTACATATATTTGCGTTGTAAGATTTCCAAAGAAGATTGTAATATATTGGAGTGGTCATAAGTTTTATTAAATCAAGTTTGCAAGAATGAGAAATAAAAGAGGGACACTCTACCTCGGATTGGTTATTTGTATTACTTCTATTTTGTGTACCACTTTTTCATGAGCATTGTGAGTTATAAGTATCCTGTGTAAATCGTTTACTGTTTCTCTTAATTATGTGTGATTGGAGATATTTATTTATAACAATTAATTTCCTACATTTACATTTTTTTAATTTCTAAATGATTAATTACTCCAAAATAATCATTACTAATATTCCACCCGTGCGGTGCACGGAGATATAATTATATTGCTGAATATTTTATTAATATTGATATTGGTATCAAATATTGAAGTACTCAATGTATATTGAAAAAAAAGAAATTAACTATTACGATTCCAAAATTTCACCACTTGAAATTTTGTATTACGGAATTGTAGCCTCAAATATTCGATGGAGTGTTATGTACCTGTATTTCACAGTTATATAAGACGCGGGGGAATAAATTTTTATTTATGATCATTTGTTTTAGTAATTATAACTATTAATTAATATTTTTATTGTTGTTAATAATATTATCATTAATTGATTGCTAGTTTCTATAAATAAACATTTTATTTGGTTGTGGTTTGTATCAGATAAAACATTGTATATATGGAACTACATATAACCCTTACGATATTAAAGAACCAATTAATGCTATTATTATTTTGATTACTGTTTCTATAAATATGTTTATAGTATTATTATTGATTGATTTGCATCGGGATGGTAGATTTGAGGAGTAATTATATTTGATAGTAAATATTTTTTCTTATATTGATAATATAGATCTTAAAGTGTAATTTCAATTTTATTCAAAATTCAGATTAAAAATTATGCGATCTTAATTGATACATTAACTTTCTCTTGAAAATTAACATATCAAGTATATCATATCAATAATTTCTCGTGAAATTGACAAGTTAGATATATGAGATGTTGGGAAATGAGCTTTCATTTATGATTAAAATTTGTTTTAGTAATTATAAATACTAATATTAATGAGCTTTCATTTATGATTAAATTTTGTATTAGTAATTATAAATATTAATATTAATTTTTTATAGTTGTTAATTAATGTCATTATTAATCGATTGCTAATTTCTATAAATATTTATGTAGATGTTAATTAATGATATTATCAGTAATTGATTGTTAGTTTCTATAAATATATATGTATTTAATATGTTTTTTTAATAAATGTATAATTATATTCATTATATTGTTTCTTATTCTATTTTAGAAATAAAGTTTAGCCGGGAAAATAAAATTTATATTTATTACAGATATTTATGTAGATGTTAATTAATGATATTATCAGTAATTGATTGTTAGTTTCTATAAATATATATGTATTTAATATGTTTTTTTAATAAATGTATAATTATATTCATTATATTGTTTCTTATTCTATTTTAGAAATAA